>PVJL010001123.1:0-295435 GCA_004026885.1 Lyroderma lyra | reverse complement strand
ATAATTCTACAGTGCATTGTCAACTTGATGTATAATAAGTTCACCACCTAATGTGACTTCTCTTTCCATCACCTTATATTTAGCTTCCCCCTCTCCTCTCCCACCCCCTCCCCTTTCTCCCCTCCCTAACCCACTCGTCCCCAAATAAACATTAAACTATCGATTGTGTCCATGGGTTATTTGTTTGTTCATTTCTTTTGTCATTCGCTTTTAAAATAGAAAACTTCTCAGAAGATGGTAGCTAAACTTTTTTTAGTTTCACGTACTTTCTCTCCCCTTTAGATTTTTCCTACATGCTGTTTTCTCTATCTAAAACAATCTCCTTTCACTTCCGTCAATCTCCACTCCAAATACCCACTTCTTCATGCCTGATTAATGTCTTCAAGGTCTCAGAGAAGCCATGTTTTACACTGAGAATGCTTCTCTGACACCTTAAGTCTATGTTAGCTGATCACCCCCTACTTCCCTCCTCTGCAAGATGGAATTCCTGCCCTCAAGAGACGTATGGTTTATTTAAAAAACAAGCCACAAAAAGATGACAATAATAATAAATAAACATTTAGCTCTGATTAGAGGACTTTACCTGGATTAACTCATTTAATCCTCACAAATGTGAAGATTAATGAGAATTGCTGCCCAATACCCTCAGGAATGCTCGTCAGCCTATAAAATAGAATCCAGATACCTTAGGTTGGCATGTAAGCCTTCATATCAGGATCTACATCTACTTTTCCAAGCTAAGCTGGATTCCTCACTATGCTTTGTTATAGCCTACACATTCCTGCCTCTGAACACTTGCATATGCTGTTTTCTCTGGAATGTTCCCCACCCTCTTTAGTTTGGGTGAATTTTATTCATCCATTAATATCCACAACTTTCTAGACCTCTTATTTTTATTTTGAACTTAAGCAAGTTTACAGGAAGAAAATGGATGACACCAAACAGGTAAATCCTTGCTGCCCAAATCCTCTCTTAATTTTGACTGAGAAGCTCCTAACGCCTGCGCAGTGAGAGTTACCTGAACCTCATTATACCATCATTGTAATATCATACATATGCCCAGAAGTTCATTAATATTATAACAGACTGAACTCTGGGAAAGGGCATGTGCATATGTCAGAAGGCAGACCCCTTGTCAATCAAGAGACCCCACGCCCAGAGGTGTCTCCCCTGAAGACAGAATAAAAGCCCCAAAACCTCGATCATCGGGGCTCCTGAGCCATTTTCCTGCTTGAGCCCACTCTTACCTCTTTAGAGTGTACTTTCCCCCCAATAAACTATCTCTTTGTTTCACCACTTTAAAAAAAATTTTTTTTTGACTGAGAGCCTTGCGCAGCTGTCTCTGGTATGGTCTCTGCCTTGTTCAATTGCTGTATTTTATTTCTAATCTTTGTACATCGACATATCTGTCATTGAAGTGGTTACCTTGTATTCCATGGTGTTCATTGCTTCTGTTTTAGAACCCTGTATTGTGTATTCTAATTCAATTCTGCATGCAAATATGTGCAAGAGACCACATGTCTTGTCTGTTTGGCAATTGTGAGCTCCTAGAGCCTGGGATTACCTTCATCTTTGTATCTCCCACTGTGCTTAGCTTGCATATACCAGATGCTTAGAGCCCGGCTCAATTGAATTGAACTATCACAAAGCCAGACATTTAGCCATGAAATCCACTCCCGCCTCCACCTCTATCCCAATAGGAACTAAACCCATAGGGCTAGATGCTTGATCACTCTAACATTGCATCTCTCATCTTCTCACCTCCCATGACCTCTCTGGTCTCCAGAGTTTCACTTAGCTACATGGATTCAGAGAACCCTGAAGATCAATTTCTCAGGCAGTTAATGCCAACAAGCTAAATGTAAGGACCAGGCCCCTGGCAAGTGCTTCTTATTCTTCGTAACATGGGGCCATATGAGGCCTAGAGGGTCATGGGGAGGGGCGGATTAGTGACGCCATACCTGCCATTCCCCTGACTTTGAATGTAAACTTAAAACTTAAAGAATTGCCTGTTGAATCCACATTCAGGCTGAAGAAACCTGGCCTGACTCCTCTGCCCTTGGGAGGGTAAGCATTTCAGAAGCACATTGTGCTCCCTTCCACAGGCAGGCATAGCTAGCTCCAAGCAAAACTTTTGTGTGAAAATTCTCTTTGAGAGAAAGGGAAACAGGTATTAGAGAGTGATTATTTGCTTTAGAAAACAATTCAAGAAGGGTTTCCTACAAGTAACAACAGTCCCATCAAGCAATAAAGTGTGGTCCAATGGCCAACGCTTCAGAGCAATGATCTGTGGTATTCCTTCCCAGCCCCCTTTATTCACATATCCCCCAACCTTTTGGAAGTTTTCATGCTCCTAGCTATTTATTCAGTGTTTTCTACTGGTTGACCCCCCTCTCCATTCTCAGAAAATTATTCTTCTAGCCCTTCCCCCATGCACTCTTTTGATCCTTCCTGATCTCTTCCACTGGTGATTTTTCCTCCTGGCCTCTAAATGTGGGCCTCCTCCCATGAGTCTTTGTTTTAACCTTTCTCCTTTCTGTCTGCACTTTCTTCTTGGCTGGTTTGCCTGCCCTGATGACTTTAATGATGCCCTTCAACAGTGACTCCCCAAACCCTATCTTCAACCTGGATCTCTGGAGCTAACTCTAGTACTGCATTTTCAGCTATCTGCTAAGCATGTTCTGCTGGCAGCCCAAATCCAACCTGTCTAAACAGCTCAAGCAACTCTTCTCTGTTTTCCCAACTTCCATCAGTTTTCTAGTCACTGATGTTTTGACTCTTGGGGCTTGTCTGGGTGGCTTACTAATCACATCTTGGATCCTCCCTTTCCTCATCTGTTATATGTTATCTATTACATATAACAGATATAACATACCTGTTAAATGTTATATGGTAATGCCCTCTCTACCTCACTAAGATGACGGAATGAAACAAGATATATGGAAACACAGTTTTAGCTGTAAGAGAGTACACAAAGAAAAGGTTTAATCATGGTATTAATATCTTTGGGCTTTTGTCCAACCACTCCATTTTCCTTCATCCCTATATGTTTCATTTGCCCTTTTATTCTCAATTCTTGATATGACCACCATTGCCTTACCTAATTCTATATCTTCTAATTCAGTGATTCTTAGACTGTAGTCCACATAAGAATACCTGAGAGGAAGTGATGAAAAATTCAATTGTAGTCTCTTTAACAATGGTGCCAGAACAACTGGATATCCACATGCAAAGGATACCTCACACCATATGCAAAAATTAACTCAATGTGAATCAAAGATAAAAATGTAAGGAACTAAAAGTACAAAATTCTTAAAAGAGTTGACCTTGGATTAGGTAATGATTTCTATGACACCAAAAGTACAATCAACCAAAGAAAAAAAATAGATACTTTGGAATTCAACAAAATTAAAAATTTTTGTGCTTCAGAGTACACCATCAAGAAAGTGAATGACAACCACCCACAGATTAGAAGAAAATGTTTGCAAATCATATATCTGATAAGGGACTTGTATGTATAATATATAAAGAACTCTTACCAAATTGTAAAAGCATAAATGGCCCAATTAAAAATGAGCAAAGAATGTGAATGCATTTCTCCAAAGAAGATATGCAAATGGTCAATATACATAAGAAAATGTACCCAACATTATTATGCATCAGGGAAATGCAAATCAAAACCACAATGAAATAAAGTAATATTCCAAAAACCATTGAATTATATAAATGGGTGAACTATATGGTATTAAAATTATATCTCAATAAAGCTACTTTTTAAAAAACATACAATGAGATACCATTTCACACCTACTAGGACAGCTAACATCAAAAAGTCAAATAACAAATGTTGACAAAGATGTGGAGAAATTGGACCCCTCAGAAATTCTGATGGGAATGTAAAATGATACAGCTACTTTGCAAAACAGTCTGGCAATTCCTCAAAAGGTTAAACAGAATTACCATATGACCCAGTAATTCCACTCCCAGGTAGATATATACTCAAGAGGAAATAAAACATGTATCCATACAAAAAAACTTGTACACGAATGTTTATAAAAGCATTATTCATAATAGCCAGAAATAGAAACAACCCAAATGTTCATCAATTGATGAATATATATAAGTAATATGTGGTGTAGTCACACCGTAGAATATTACTCAGTCATAAAAAGGAATGAAATACTGATACTCTATTATATCTGTTTCCAAGTGGTAGTATGCAGTGCTGGGCCATTCAAGGGTAAGTGAAAAAATAATCAGTAATGGCAAAAAAAAATAAGTAAAGTTTAAAATGCAAAAACATTGGTTATGGAACAATAAATGTTAAATGTGAATCACCCTTAATGGAGACACTTCAAAATTAGATCCCATTAGCAAATGATGGTTGGTGAGGGCATGGTTATAAATCCTTCCCCCAAACTGCTCTTCTACCTGTCATTACACACAGTTTCAGAACAATCCATTTGCAACATTGCTAAAACTTCCCCAAACATAAATACATCCATAGCCAGACTGATTAGTTTAGTTTTTGACTGAGTAAAAGTGTGTTGTCTTTAATTGTGATTCAAGTAGTTATTTTTTATTTAATGTTTAAATACTTGATCATCATTATCAATATTTAACTGTTATGAATATTATAAAATTAAATCTGTGGTTCATATTTTTAGTATAATAATTTTTCTTTGCTAACTTATTACCTCATTTCCACTATTTTACATTAAGATAGGCACTGAACAAAAGTGTTAGTATTTATAAGTAGCTGTTTTAAAAACAAGGGGGTACAATTTTATAGAAATGGGTTTAAAAGGGGTACATAAGTGGAAAAAGGTTGGGAACCACTGCTCTATAACATAGATAAACCTTGAAAACAGTTCGCTAAGTAAAGAAGCCAGTCACAAAAGACCACACATTATATGACTCCATTTATATAAAAATGTCCAGAATAGGCAAATCTATAGAGACAGAAAGTAGAACAATAGTTGCCTAGAGCTATAGGGAAAGGGAGAAAGTGGGGAGCTAAAGAGTATGGGTTTTATCTGGGGGGTGATGAAATTGTCCTAAAATTGATTGCAATGATAGTTTTGCCACTCTGACTATACCAAAAACAATAAATTTGTACCCTTTAAATGGGTCACTTTTATGGTATATAAATTATATCTCAATTAACTTCAAAAATACAATTGTAAGAAAAAAAATTGCTGGGGACAGTGTACAGAAAGCTTTAAATGCCAAGCTGAGCAGTGAGGGCTGGATTCTCTAGGGCATTTTCTCAAAATGTGTTTCATATACCGTCCACATCAGAATAATTACAAGTACCACGTCTGGCCCCAACCCAGAGATGGTAGTTCAGAATGTATTGGATGGGATCAGTACTCTGCATTTGTAGCAAGCATTCCAGCAAGGCTGTGGCAGGTGGCTACCACCCATTGTGAAAAATGTTGTGCTGATCAATTTTGTTTCTCCTGCTCTATTCTGTCCTGTCCCACCTTGCTGCCAGATGAGCCTCCAAGAGGAGAACTAGGGTTGGGGTACCTCCTTGCTCAGAAACATTCTATATCCTCTCAGTTCCTTGGCGTGAGTGCCAAGAACTCGAAGCCATCTGGTTCCTACCCTTTTTCTCCCAGGCTTATCTCCTTGGACTCCCTTTGATGTAGGTCAAACTGGAATGTTCCTTTTCGGAACCCACTTTGTTGGTTTCCACTCATGGGCCTTTGAACAGGCTGCCCAATATCCCAGGAAAATGTTTCCTGCATTCCCATCTCATCTTTTGCAATACAAATGTTACTATGATCCTTTCATTTTAACCAGATTATCATCTAGAATTTACCACACAGCCTTTGAAGCTATGTAATTCTGCTGCTTGCAAATCGATAACAGTACTTGGAGCTGTTATGACAGGATACATGTAGATCAGGAGGCATAGCCTGGTGCCTGGTGGCAGTGCAGGAACTGAGCAGGTAGCCTGTTATGGGGCCTTCAGTGCATAGGACATGGGTGTAGAGGTGGTAGTGCTGGCATGCCAGGAGCAAAAATCACTTTCTCCTGATAAGTTCAATGTCCTCCCTTGGGACCCAGAGATCAGGGACCTGCATCAGATACCAATATGTGCAGGACCGGGGCAGGGCGGGGCCTGGTTACCACCAAGCCTGTCAGCTGGCACCAGCTCCTGCAAACTCCTGAGCTGAATCTTCATTTCAGTTGGTGACCCGGAGTGGAAAGACTCCCCACCCCACTGTCTACCAAATCACCTCGTCTCTGCCTCCATAGCAGGAGAGAAGGTTGGAGAGCGGGTTATAGTCTATTTAGTAATGAGCTCTTAAAAATAATAATGATTGTCAGATAATTATTTTACAATGCAACAAGAGCCCCCTTGCAACCATTTCAGTAATTACATTAAGCCATTCTATTTGTGAGGATCTAAATAGAAACCAAACCATTAATTATAATAGCGTTTTGTCTTTCCTCCCACTGCCCCTTCCCCCTTGAAGTATTAGAGCTGCACCCTAGGGCCATAGTGCCAGGGTTCAGCCATGAGGGTGAAAAAAATTAGGAGATACAAGGGTCAAGGTTCACTGGGAGGGAAGAATGGAGGGCAATGGAAAGTACCAGAATTTTTGTGATTCCAGTGTAACCAGCCTCAGGGCCTACTGTGGCCTAGGGCCCACCTGAGGTGGGGCCTCAGTGTGACTCTGTGTCCACTCCTTTGGACCTAGAGTGGAGCAGCCAGTAGCTGAGGCAAGCTGAGCTCAACGTGGGCATGTTTTTAGGGGCCTCAGAGCCTGTGGGTGGGGCGGGCACCTGGGCAAACAGAACTAAGAAACGGGCAGGAATGAATCAAGGACAGCTTAAATATGCAGAAATGCAGCTCATACCTCTGGGCAAAAATAATCCCAAACAGAGTTATGTAATGAATGGGAGGGATATGCTAGGAGAGATGAGGCTGTGAGGTGTATACTGGTATGAGTGAATGAAAGTCAGGGAGGGAGAGGGAGAGGTTCTGGGGATTTGGCAGACTAGCTTATAAAGCCATTGTCTTCAGGGTGGGTGTGCATGTGTATATATGTGCATATTGGGAAGGGGATGTCATTCTTCTGTGTGGAAGCCTGGGAAACACCTAGAGGAAAGTAGGTCTAAGTGAGGCTGAGTTCCATGTTTGGGGACTCCAAATGCGTGAGCTCCCTTGTCCTGGCGTGTTAGGAACAGGGAAATGGCCAGAGGGCACAGGTGTGGGGTTTGAGGCACCACAGTTTCCCTTATAAGTCAGTGCACTGCCCTGTGACCCTCATACTCCCATCCCCAGCTCACAACCCCCACCTCCAGCCCTTTCTGCCCATTGGAATCTTCCCCTTCCTTTTACAGGAAGCCCACCTTGACTGACCACCCCAGGTCATACTAACTTTTTCCTCAAGGAACATCCAGGATATTTAGTCTGATGCTCTCAGGAAATTATCCCTAAGGTGCTGCTGCTGTCTTATGCTGTGATTTTTGTCCATCTGTGAAAGTACTGTCCCCCCACTAGACAGAGCCTTTGCATACTGCTGTGCCCACTACTGTGCCTGTCACAAAGCAGTGCTAAGCAAGAAATGTGTGACTCTAAGAAGCAGGCAAAGGCCAGACAAAGGGTAGGGCACCAAGTCTTTGATGGGGATCTCCTCTGGCAGCTGAGCTGCAGAAGCCACTGCATGCTGGGTGAGCCCCAGGGACTGGGGCTGGGTTGGTGGTGTTAGAGCTGCAGGCCAGTTTAGGAGGGAAGACTCTGTGTAAAATTACATAAAGGAAGCACTTGGCTGGACATCAGTCAGAGCCTAGAACAATGTGGGTAATTAGACAAAGGCTTGTGGTAGGCACTCACTGACCACAGTTTTCAGAACCCACTGTTTAGAGTGGGTGGGAAAGGAAGTCGGATTCACCAGAAGCCTGGGTATGATTGAGGCAGGGTGTAGAAAAGAAATTGAGGGGTGAGTGTGGGTCCAAGAGGGCCATCGAGGTCACCATCATTGTCATCCTCCTCCTCATTGTCATTATTGTCATGATGGGACAATGTGGGGTGAGGTTGAATGGATGCTGAGGCCTATAGTCTGCGAGGAATTCTGGGGCAAAGTGGTCAGGTGCATGTGGGCAGAGCTCCTGAGGCTGTGTGTGTGTGTGTGTGTGTGTGTGTGTGTGTGTGTGTGTGCTGTTTTTTGTGGGCATCCACAGACTGGCTTACAGGAGAAATTTCCAGAAATCAGTGGTGGACCTTCCAAAGGTGGGAAAGAGGCTGCTAGAAGGCTAGCTGCAGGGGTAGCAGTTGATGGCAAGGGTCAAATTTCCCAGAGCTAGGAACATATTTGGAGACTCAGAGATCTTCTTTGAAGTTTTATTGCTAGCGGGATCTTGGAAACCATATCTGTTTCCCTTGGTTCACAGGTAAATAGACATTAAGGCCCAAAGGGAAAATATGCCCCAGGAACCACCAGGAAAAAACTGCCGAGCTGAGAAGAGAGAGGTTTCCTGACCCTATCTTGATATCTTATCTACTTGGAATTTGTATATCTTGCTTCTGGGTGAATTATGGTATTCATAGCTCCAGGGTGTTCCAAGAGCCAACAGCCTAGAATTCTGGTGATTCTTGCTTTGTAGTTACTGCTGGAACTTTCATTAGCTATGAACAGGGACTCTGAGAAGGAAAGGGGTGATTTGGGATACTGAGGAGAAAGAGGACAAGCCAGAGTTGGGTCTTCAGGGTCCTTGAGGCCTGTCACGGCCACTTGAAATTAGCATTTGTGAAATTGTCCATTAGGTCCCAAGACACTAAGTTTGGCATGAGAACCAATACCCAGACCAGGCCAGGGAAGCTGGGCTGTGGTCCCAGGAGCAGCCAAGTCTGGGGTGGCAGGGCTGGGCTGGGTAGGGCTAGGCTGGGCAGGGCTGGAAGAGAGAAGAGAATTTTTTGCCTCTAGGCTCATAAATGCCTATATTGGGCAAGGCCTCTTGTTTCCTTGGGAGGTAACCAGAAGTCTCTCCAAATTTGCCAGCCTGCTTTGATTGTCCCCTTCTGCCTGGAAAGGAACTGCAACCTTCTAGAGGAGGCCGCTCAGGCTTCAGGGGGATGGGAATGGGCCCCTGCTCCTCCAGCTTGACTTCCCAGAGTAGATGGAGAGCTGTAAGCAAACCCCATGTGGTAGGCTGGCCCCTCTTTAACCCTGCTGCACTAGGACAGGGCCCACAAAGGACAACCTCTTCTGGGAAACATGGCTCCCCTGGGTGCTGATCCATGCAGTCACTGTGTACCCAGGGTGGTGTAGACAGTAGCTAAACCCTTGTGCATGGTCTCCACAGCCCCCAGGCCAACAAACAAGTCATTATGTCATTACATAAATAAGTTATGTACTTACACAGGACTTGGTATGTAAGTGCCAGTTAGTAGTATTGCTGTGTAATTACGCAGTTAGCTTGAAGAGGAGGCAGGCAGAAAGGACTCAGTCAGCCTCTACCCTGGGAAAGGTAGGCAGATTCCCACCTCAGGGAGACCTGTAGCTCTGGGTCACCTAAGATAAAGTGCTGGAGTCTCCTAGGTATCTCCATGCTGATGGGGCAATTTACCCCAAGGCTAGGCTCTGGAAAAGGCTGGCATTGGCATCCAGGACTGCTTATTCACCTGATACACATGCTCAGGCTTTCTGCCAGCCTCTGATTGCCTCCCCCAGCCTAACAGAGGATCTCACAGACAACAACCCGGGGATTCTGCCAGGCCAAGGGAAAGGCTGAGGGAAAGCACAGGGCTAGGAGAAGGGCCTTTGGACCAATAACATCTCTTCCCCTCCCGTGGGACTAGGCACCCGTCACTCGTCTACTCCCAGCGCTCTCCCTTCTTGCTGGCAAGCTTGGTGCCCTGAGGTTCCTCAGATGGGTGGACCTATCAGGATCATCTAGTCCAACCTCTCATTTTCTAGATGGGGAGGCAGGCCAGAGAGGGAAGGGGACTTGCCTAAGGGCACCCAGCAGGTCCCTGGGGACACTGGAATTAGCTCCTGGCCTGCCTCCCTCCTGCCTCTGGTCTTTGTCATCTCACTCACACTCCGGCCTCCCCTCCCTCACCACTGGGGCTGCTCCAGTTTCTCACTTTCTCTCCCCATCCTGATTCCAGCCCTGCCCAGGCCTGCCTGTTGCCTCACCTCTCCCCTCGTTTGCTCTCCCATTGCTGCCTCTGCTTTCTTCTCCCGGCCCCTGGAGCCAGAGAAGGCTCTCCACCCTCTTCGGCCAATACTTTCTCTCCTGGTCCCTCCTAGCTTGTCCTGGGGCTCCTCCGGGGGTGGGCTGCCCCTTTCCTTCCACTTCCTTCTCACTCCCTAGGGGGTCTGAAATGAAGGAAAAAGACTAAACCCCTGAGCAGGGAGCATGAATTCTCTTCTGGGTTTGGGACTAGGTGGGCTGAGGCAGGAGGAGCCTCCCAGTGGTGGCAGTGGAGACAGAGGTGCCCCCCCAGGCAGCCCCGCTAACCAGGGCCTAGCTCAGGCTCTAGGACAGCTGACCTGTGTGCCATGGGAGCAAAGGGAAAGGGGATGGGGTCAAAAGAGCATGGCAGGAAAGTCAGAAATGAACAGAGGGACTGGTTTGGAGCCTGGTGGGGCTGACTGATTTCAGTCTCTGCAGTGCCAGGGCTCAGAGAAGTTCCTGCACCAAGGTAGGCACAATTCTGAAGGGAATAGCCAGGCTTTACAGGTCTCTGTGTGGCTCCAGAGGCATTCTCACCTGGCAGTCAAGTGCTTTTTCACTGTGGTCTTGAGTCCCTTACTTCTTCAACTACCGTGATTCTTGTGGCCTTCCTGGGCTGGTGAGGAGAGGGATCTGGGGGCCCATTTCGTAGCCTAAATTCCTGATGTGGAACTGCTTAGATTAACCTAATGTTGGGGGCAAAATCAGGCCCAAGCCTAAGTATCCTAGCATCTAACTGGGCCCTTTGGTTCACACCATACAACCCTGTCTTTTTGGCTTCCCAGTTCTCTGCAAGTTGTCTGAGGGAGGTGGTGGCATCAGTGAACTTGGATAAGAGAGAATTCCATGGTGGTTCACAAGGATGCTCAAGCTGCAGCTGGGGTGCAGCTTTGGGGAGAGGCATTCTTTGGGCCTGGTGAGCTGGGGCTGGCCCCCATGCACTGCTGGCCTCAGGGCATGCCTCCTCTGGAAGGCCACTGCATCCTAAAATCACAGGGATAATGGGGCTTCCCAGGCTTGCATAATCCTCCAGGGTTATGGGGAACTTCTCTGGCCCTACAGAGTGGCATATTGATCTATTTCCTCCTCTGACAGCCATCTTGGTGGGGAGTGAGAGAGGGGAGACTTGTGACTTGGAGGCACTCACATGGGGGTGTCTGAGGGTAAGGATAGCCTCATCATCTCCAAGGACTTCCAACTCCCGGCGAACATACCATGGTCAGGGCTGGTTCATGGTGCCCTTTCCTGGTGCTGGGGGTGACTCTAAGGAAACCACTACAGACTCTCCCTGACCTGAGGTCACTGACACTCTCCTCAAGGATTCCCATCAGGCAGTGAATTCAAGGGGAGGGGGCCTGGTCTACAAGACCCCTTTGCAGGAGAATTTTTTAGGCAATCCTTTTGGAGCCCTACAGCCTCAGGTGGGGGAAGGGGTAGTGGAGTTTTTTTTGTTTTCCCCTTTTCACTCAAAGGCATTTTTGCACATGACTCAAACAAGTCTAAACTTTCCCAAACTTCAAAGTTTGCCCGTGGCACAGCCTCAAAGTAGAGGGGGAAATGTTAAAAAGGAAAAGAGTTTGTTAGCCAGTTAAACATTGTGTTTTTGCTTCATAAAGGAATTGAATTAACTTGTTATATTACTATTAGTGTCCCATTGTGAAACCAGGGTTGGTGGGGAGCCTTCTCCTCTGGGTGATGTGGTCTCTGGGCCCGTCCCCAGGTTTAGCTCTTCTCTCACATGAGATTGATTGTACAGGACATTGCACAACCTGTGGTAAGAGGAAGGAGTTCCCACAGCAACAGGCCTGGCTTTCAGAGTCATTTTCAGGCTCCTGGCAGGAGCCCGGGTCCAAGCTGGGGGTGTTCCACATGCCTGCTGGACTTCCCTCCAACAGCCCTCGCTGCAGGCGTGAGGAGGTTGGGGCAATGGAAGCCCCACCAGCATGCCTCATGGTTCCATGTGACTCTCTCCACCTGCCCGTGACCTAGGTACTGAGCATCAGTCATGGGGCTGTAGGGACTGTGCAGGTCCTGAGGCCAGGGGTTGGCCTTAAAGCAGCCCTTGCCCTTTCTCTGCTCTCTCCCTTTTTCCACATCATCTTGGGCAACATCGTGGAGCTGTGCTTAAAGGTCTGGGCTCTGGGCCCCCAACTGCATTAATTTCTCCTCACCTTGCTCTGCCCCTGACTCATTGTTTGATTTGGACAAATAAAAATAACTTCACCTCTCTGTGTCTGTTTCCTCATCCACAAAATGAGGATAATAGTAGAATTATTTCATAGTGTGGTTGTAAAGAATTATATATTAGGAATATAATGTTAGCTATTCCTACTACTACTATTTTCACCACCTTTACTCCCTGGTTCAGGCCCTCCTTACCTGGCACATTTAGTAGGCTCTAAAGAAATATTTAAGGATTCACCTGCTTAAGTATTTCCCTTCCTTCCACACTGTTCCCCTTTCCACCCATCCTATACATTCCAGATAAATTTTTCTAATGCACATGTCACTCCCTCAAAAAAATCATCAGTGAATTCCCTTTATTACTAAATAGAGTCCAGAAGCCTCATCCTGGCAGGCCGAGTGTATCTCTAGCTTGCACACAGGAGTATAGCATGATGGTGAAGAGCACGGCCCGGGTAAAAGGTGGCTGCAGTGGGAGTCCTTGCTCTGCAGCTAGCTCCCCAGCTATGTGACTTTGAATGAGTAATCACATCATTCCTAGTTTGGTTCCCAGTTCTGTAACACTGGAATAATGATCGAACCTCCCTACAGGGTGTTGTGAGGATGACGAAAGATAACGTGTAGGACTGTGAGCTCTGGCACACACTAGGTGCCCAGTAAGTGTTTGCTATATTAAGTATTAGTAGCTCCCTGAGTTTCTAAACATAACCTGGTCGGTGAGGGCTCAGACAATGCCTGAGGTCTTTGCCTAGGTCTTTGCCTATGTCACCCATCAGAACACTTCGCCTGTCCCCCATTAAAATTCTCCCCATCCTTCAAGACCTTCTTCAAGCCCCACCTCCCTCAGCACTGCACCTGGGCATCCTAGCCCATGGAGCATGTGCATGCCCCTGTGAATGCCCATAGCGTTTCTGACTGATATGCATTGATACAAGCCCTGAGCGGTCTTGGACTCCAGGAGAGCTCTACCCAGGAGGTGATAGTCAGCTGGCTGCATGCTCCTACTTGGAGCTATTTTGTCTTGCTGCTGCCCTGGGCCATTCTTCACCCATAGGAGAGGATCACGCACTCATCTGTCCCACAGGGAGGTACCAGCCACCTTCCACATGCCAGGTGCTGGGCTCCTAGCCCTTGAGCAGCCTGACTCTAGTGGGGACACAGAGGTGGAAACTAAAAACAATATGAAGTGATGTGTTCTAGTAGAGATACATTAAAAAGTAGCACTAAAGAAGCAGAGGATGTAATCATTGCCTTCACCTACCCCTCACAGACACTGCTGACAAGCTTTAGTAGAAGATCATGGCTCTTAGGACTAACCCCAATGTCTATCCTGGGCCTACCATGTGTCACTTCATCTGACCACTGCCTGCCTCCTCTCTAGGTTCCTTTTACACATGTGTGGCACCACACACACACCCCATATGCATATACACATACCTTACATACAGACACACATACACTTGTGCACACCCTCACACATACCCCTCAGCACACTGACCATCTTTTGGTTTTGCAAAGGCACAAAAGCCCCTTCCTGTTGCTTCAGTCGGGATTGCTCTTGCACTTAGTCTAGCCAGCTCCTACTCCTTCCTCAAACCCCATTTAGGTGTTTCCTAAGGAAAGCCTTCCTGCACTACAGCCTGTTTCCTCTAACAACCTGTATGTCAACACACAGAAGTATTTGTTGAATGAATATATTCCTTAATATTTAACACAAATTTTAATTAATTCATTGCTTGTGTATTAGTTCTTTGTCCATCCCCACCAAGACTGTAACGTTCCTGTCAGTAGGCCCATGTTAGCCTTGCTCACGGCACTCCCCAGCACAGAGCACTGTGCCTGAAACACAGAGGCCTTACTACATATTTGCTAAATGAACGAACAGAGCAGTTGGACAGGCTGAGAAGGAAGGAGGGCCATTCTGGGCAGAGAGATTAGTTTGTGCAAAGATAGTGAGAGGAGACAGTATAGCGTGTGTAGCTTGCAGGTACATGTGGCTGAGGCATAGGATTCAGGACCCGGCAGCTATGAGCTGGGGCCCAATGGAATAGGGCTGTGGACTTCAATAAGGGGCTGAGGTTTAATTTGTGGGTGGGCAATAGTGAGTAAAGTGATTGGGTTTAAGTGTTAGGAAGCTTACTCTGATGGCCTCGAGGAGGTCAGAACTGAAAGGGCAGAACTTTAAGCAGGGAGACCAGAGTCTGTGGGACAGGAGGATGAAGTGAACTGAGGCAGGGCTGGATGGCTGGGGACGGGTGGGTGTGAGTGCCATTTCGGAAGTTGAAGGACCACCAGGGTGGGGCAGGAGTGAGACCGGGGCTCAGGTTCTGGCTCTGGCACTGCCTAGGACCCATCGCTGCCCACCTCGCAGACAGTGGTGCCACATGAACTGAGGTGAATGTTCACTATACCTCAGTTGGGATAGGGGAGGAGGCATATCTCTTACAGTTGGTCTCCCCACATCTGGCCTCTGATGGGACAGGCATGAGGCCCCAAGAGCACCAGAGATAAGCCCTTAGCATAGACATTGTCTCCATCTTTTCTCTGTGTCCACCCCCAGTTTGGCCTCAAGATCTGATCAGGCCCCCAGGTAGCCCTGGAGCCCCACAGTCCCTGGCCTTGACCCAGAGTCCTAGCCTACTCCAGGCTCTCCTAAGGAGGACACCTTCCGGAGAATACTAGGGACCCTCTCCTGAAGAGGCAGAGGACTGGCTGAGATGATCTTTGACTTGGATTCCAGTTGGGATGGCTGTAAGGGGACACCTCAGTTAGAGAGAGGCAGGCAAACCGCAGGCTCGGGCTTTCTGGGAGCCAGAAGAGGGAGAGCCTTTGCTATGTAACCCTTTCCGCACCACACCCAAGCGGGAGGCAAGCCGCTGTCCCTGCTGGCCACTCTCCTCCAGTGGCTCGTGGAAGGTGTGATTTGCAGGGTCGGTGTCAGTGTCTGAATTCACCTCCACAGGCCTTAAGGAGAGGAGCCAGTGGGTACTGGCAACTTGGGCCATCAGAGTGTGCGTGGGAGGGGGCTACAAGTCACCTAGGGTGCTCAGGTTTCCCTCAGGCTGCAGCCCACCCTGGGTGGGAGGGCTCCTGGGCCACAGACCCCTGTAGCCAAGCACAAACGGTGGCTGCATAAAAGGTATTTCCCCCAGATGGTGGCGTCCCATGGAGTTGAGGTCAGACTGTCAAGGATGAGGAGGTACAAGTAAACTGCCCGTTAGGTTGGGGGTACGGGATGGGGACAAAGCGGTGGAGACAGACTGCAAGGAGCAAGAATGCTTCCTACCCCGCTGGGCTGGCCAGTGGGCTTCATTTTGGCCCCTTCCTGGGCCCTCCTCTCGCTGTCTCCCCACCCCCATGCTGTCCTTAGCCTGGCCCTCGCTGCGGGATCTCTACTCCCCCCTCCCGGATCATGGCTCAGGCCCCCAGCCCAGCTCGAGCCCCCTCACCTGCGAGGAGATCTGTGGCGCTCTGTTAGGGCTCTGGTCCTGCCTCGCCCGTTCGGTGGGCCTGGGGAGCGGGTCCAGGGCTCGGAGCCTGCCGCCCGCAGTCCCCCTCCTCCCCCCGCGCCGGTGCGGAGGGGGGATGAGGGCAGCGGGCCGCGGAAGGGGAAGAGTTAAGGCTCGCCTCGCCGCTCCCCTCCCCCGGAGGGTGTGACCGCCTATAAGACAAGCGCCGCGCTCGGGCACTGGGGCTGCAAGCAGCGGGGGCGCAGCGCGCGGAGCGGAGACCTGAGACCGGAGCACGAAGGCCATCCGAGCCTGCCCGCCTCACATCTGTCCCACCGCCTAGAACCTCAGGCAGAATGTCGGAGTCCAGAAGGAGGGGCGGAGGCCGCGGCAAGAAGCACCGAGAGGGGAGGAAGCGGGAGTGGGAGCGGGAGCCCGAGCCGGACCCTGGAGAGAAAGGTAGGGCACCTCTGCACGCCCACAAACCCCGTTTCGCCGGGAGAGACCTGCCGCCTGCTCACCCGCACCGTCGCGCTGTGCATGTGAGTCTGGGGCTGTGCGAGCCGCCGCGGAGGTGACAGGCACAGAGGGGCGTGCGAGCCTCTGTGCAAGCCACTCGCTGTGGCCCGGTATGCAAGGGACTGCGCTCCGGAGCCCGTCAGTGGCTGTGCGCGCCTGTCCCGGGCCGCCCAACCCTGAGGAGGTGGCGGGAAAGAGTCAATGCCCGCTAGTACCGGCCCGCAGGTAAGGAGCCCGGAGCCGAGTGGCAGAATGGAGCCAGGGACACAGTCGGAAAGACGGTGGACAAGCAAATGCGGGGCCTGGCCTGGCGGCGGAGCGCTCAGGGAGCTGTCACTGCCTTCCCTTCCCGGAGTGTGCTCTGGCTTGCTCCCACCCATGTGCCACACCTCCGTGAGTTCTGCTCAGCCATTGGAGCAGGGGCTGCAGCGTCTGCCACCGCCAGAGACCCAGAGAGGATGCCCTGTCCCACTAGCGAGCCCCAGAGAGGAGTGAGCCTCTGCTTCTGTGACAGTTATTTCCCCTAGAACGGTACCAGATATCAGGCAGTTGTCCCCCTTCGGTCTTCAGGAGTGACTCCCTTGGACCCTTGGGTTCTGCCCCCACGGAGAAAGGCGAGAAGGTGCTCTGGGTGATCAGAGCCTGTGCTGAGACCCACTTGGATGCCCTCTGTGGGCAGCTGTAGAATGAAGGAGCTGCTCTGGTCTTGGGGCTTCTCAAGGATGGGCCGGGTGTGCAGTCTGCTCCTGCAGACCTAGGCTTGTATTGTTGAAGTTCTGTTGTGTTCTCACTTCTTTTTTTCTTCTTCAGCATTTTGTTAATCACAATTTTGTACTAGTCAGCAGCTCGGCATGTGTGAATGCTTCATCTCCATTTAACAAACAGGGAGCGGGGCAGGCAGTCCTAGCCCCATTTTACAGAGGGAGAAACTGAGACTGACTGAGATTAAAGTCACAAAGTAAGTTCTAAAGATAAATCTTGGGGGGTTCAAATTAGCGTTCTCTGGACAGTGAAGCCCATTTCACTGGATCTCTATTCACCCCCACGCCCACCCACTAAAGTTCCTGTGTGAGCTGCAACATAAAAATGTCTTCGAAGGAGCACTGGACTGGGAGTTGGGAGGCTCCAGTTGTGGTTGAGAATTTGACCAAATGTCTTTCCTTTTCTGAATAACGAGGAAGGGTAGCAAGGTAGCCTCTGAGGTCTCTTGATTGGGAAGAGCCTAGGGATCAACAATACATTCACCCCAGTAAGGAGGAGATAAAGAGATTTAAAGGCCAGCGCTGTGCTGTCTTCCCTATAAAGAAAGCCATTTTACCCATTTCTGCTGGGTGTGTATGTCTAGGAGCCCTCCCTAAGGAAAGGGACACTGAGTGGTATATGGGTCACCTTACATTGGGCTTGTGTAGTGTGGGATGAGCTCCCAATCTGAGACCCAAAGAAATTCAGGGTGCCTAGTTCCAAATCAAAATTCATGGGTTTGGCTCAGTGAACCACTGCTTTTTCTTCACACACACACACACACACACACACACACCACCTCCTCATATAAGCCTTCTATTGTGGACACCTATTGGAAGACTCTCCAGGTAAGGGCACCCTCCTAATAATGTCAAGGTTAAGGAGTTGAGCTAGTAGCAAGCCACAGGTGGGCTTCCTCAGGCTTCACTGGGTGGGAGTCAGTAGGGCAGAGTAGGCATCGGGGCAAAGGTGGGAGAGGGCTATAAGTAGGAGCATCTCAGTGATCTCTTTCAGCACCTTCTGCCTGGGTGTGAAAGTCCTTCATGTCTAATTATCCGTCCTTCTATCTTTTCTTCTCTGCTTCCTCTTGTTTCTTACTCCCCAGTGGACAGCCAACTCTTCAGAATGCCTTCTTTCAGGGAGTTGACTGGTGAGCAGATACCAAATAGACCCCAAGGCCTGAGCTAGAGGGATTTCGGAGAGCTGGGACATTCTGGAGTGGGGAGGGCATAGGGAAGCACCATGCTCTGAAACAAGATATCAGGACAAAGTACTGTGTTACTGAGAAGCAACGGTCTTAAATCCCTGATATGTGACTTAGGAGGGTCAGATTTCAAACCTGGTAGGATGGGTACTTAAACCAACAGTGGCCTTCAGAGCCAGAGGCCTCCCTCACAGCGCCCCCTCCAGCCCACCTGAGGCTGCAGGGTCCTCTTGCTGCATGCTCCAAGCACCCCAGCTAGGGAGGACGTGGGTACTAGGCCGCTGGAGAGGCAGGGCCACAGTTGGTTAAAAGATTGGGAGGTGCAGACATGGAGAGTATGAGCAAGTTATCTACTAAAATCTTCAACTTGGATAAAGGAGGGAATCTGCAAAGTGGGAGGGGGAGAGAACGGGACATTAGGGAATTGGCTCCCCAACCCCTGACCACACACCCAGGCTGCCCTCCATCTCCTCCCACACACACACCCAGGCCAGCGTGGGGAAATGGGCTTTTCCTTTCCCTCAGCGCCGGAGCACTGGGTGGGGCTGAACTGCAGGTGTGAGCTCTGTTCCATGACTCACAGAGTATCCCTACCTGGGGCTGGGTTCCCCCAACCCCCACCTCCCTTTACCCCAGGGGACTTGCGGGGAGATGGCTGGCATAGCCTTGCCAAGCTTAGCAGCAGTATTGGGGTTGGGTCATAAACCCACTTATATACCTGGGGTCCACCCCTGCTCTGCCCCTCTATGACCTTGGCCCTCCCTCTCTGGGCCTCTGTAAATGCACTCTCCTCTCAAGTCGCACATTCTTTATGGTAAGGGCAGAGCCCCAACCTTCAGGCCCTGTGTCTCTGAGAATTCCAGAAGGAGGAGAGCTGTGAGACTGGAGGATGGGGAGTAGAGGAGGCTGGTACCAAAGGAAGTGACAATCCCCAAAGGTGCCATATTGTTTTAAAGAATAACTTTGGAATTAGATTCTAAGTTACTGGCCTTTTGTGTGTGCCCTTGAAAGACCAGTCAGAGTCTGATGGGAAGATTCCCTCTGTTGGAACTCCTCTGTGAATTGGGAAGCTATGTCTGCCATAGGAGGGCAGGGGGCAGGCTTTGGTCTTCACCTGGGTGTCCTAAAGCATGGAGGTGGATTATCATCATTAGCTCAGAGCTCTGGACACATCTCATTTGAATGGGCACAAAGAATCCCTACAAGGTCTTTCTCTCCCATCTTTCCTGTCTCCTATCTCTGGCCAAAATGGTGCCCAAACTTCTAGGACAAATTCCCAGCCTTTAGGCTGTCCAGGGCCAGGTCAGAGGTGGCAATATGCCCATGCGGTTGCTTTTGGCAGCCTCCACCTCTGGCCTTGGCCCCTGGCTGACCCTGCTCAGCCAGGCACCTGGAGCAATCCTCCTGCCACTCAGGGCTCAACCTGTGCCTCACACTCTGCTCTGGTTCCCTGGCACCTCAGGCTTCATTAGGAACAATAACAACAAGCAGAGAGTAACTTTGTACTTCCTAGCAGTCTTTCATCCTGAGAGCTCAAAGCACTTTACAGACAAAGACTCATCGTCCTCAGTGAAGGTCCCAGGCACTCAGTGGGGGATGGGGGGGATACGGGGTGGGGGGATGGAAAAGGGGACAGAGAGCTCTAGTCTTCCAGATTGGCACAGCTGTGGGGCTGGGGTAGTGCAATGAGTCACCTGAGGTGGAGGAATCAGGTGCATCTGAAATAGAAGTGGAATTGGACTGAGGGCTTCAGGCTGCAAATAGAGGGAATGCTCTCCCTTAAAAGAGTCTAAGCTGGGTCCTTCCTACCCCTAGACTCCCTGTGAGCTGCTGGAGGAAAAAGAGGCAGATTCATGGGAAGCAGAGGCTCCTGGACTCAGATACAGGAAAGAATCCCCAAGTGATCCCTGTTACTGACCTCTGCCCTTGGTGCCAGAAGATTCAGGGTCAATTCAGGGCAGCCCTGACCTTGGGACAGTGCCAGAGTGAGGACTGGTATCAGTGGGTTTCCGAGAGTGGCTGCCTGTGCCTGGTCAGCCCCCCTCACCCTCTGGACCTTCTCTGCTCTCTGGCCCACAAGACTGGCCTGAGGGACAGTCTCATAGGGAAGAGAGGGTTTGGGTTTTTTTAAACACCGGAAAAGCATTCCCAAAACTTGAGACCTGGGGCCCATCAGAACTATGATCCCATTGTGTTTTCCCACCATTTCTGAGCCCACAGACACCATATAGAACTTAGCAGAGGCAAGTGGCAGCATATCCTTCCTGTCATCTTCTAGCCCAGCCCTGGTCTAACCATCCATTTAGCAAAACATCCAGGTCCTGGCCACATGGCAACTATACAAACGGCATGGGCTTTCACTCGTTTTTGTGCACGCAGTTGTGCAAGCATTCATTGAGCTCCTGCTGTGTGAATAAATCACAGCTACTACCCTCAGGATCTGCAACAGATCTTCACATAAATGTCTGTGACTAGAACTAAGTCACAGAGACATGGGCGATGTATGGTGAGGAGAGGATGATTTGTTCTGGGAAGGTGTAGGGAGAGCTTCACTGAGGAGGTGACATTTGAGCTGAGCCTGGATGGTGAGTAGGAGTTTAGCAGGACAAGGGCCTTCTGAGAAGTAACTTGCATGAGTTAGAGGGGCAGAGAGGGAGGGAGCTGTCATTGACTGAGCACTTACTATGTATCAGTACTGATTCTATAAAGTAGAGGTATTATTTTATCATCTCTACTTATAGATGAGAAAACTGAAGCAAAGAGAGTCCATGACTTTCCTGTGGTTCAGCCTTGAATTAGTGGCAGGATAGGATCTTAAGCTCAGGTCTGCCTCCTGCCCTTCCTCACCAGGCACAGTTCACCTGGTTCTGGGCTCTTCCACAGTCCGTACCCCTCGAGAAAAACCAGCTAGAGGCTGAGGACACTCTGCTTGTCTGTTTGTTGAAGCAGGTCCTCCCATCCCATCAACTGGCCAGATATTTTCTCTCTGGGCTCTTGGGTGGTATTTAGGGGTTACAAAGGTAAGCAATTGAGTCCCTGCCCTCACAAGGAACTTACATCGCGGTTGTAAGATGCACACAGGAATCAGGGAGCACTGACACAGAAGGGCAGCCCTAAGGCCCTGTGGTTGCACCAACAGGCAGCTCTGGGATATTACAGTCAAGTGGCCTCACCAGAAACGGAGCTGGGGTGCCAGAGTCCAGCTAGATCTTGCACCAGTCTGGGTAGTTCTCCAGTCCTATGGAACCCCTTGTGTAAAAGATGAATGTTTAAATCAGTGAGAACCTGATTTAAAGCATACACTGGGAACTTGCCAGAAATGCAAATTCTTGGGCCTCACCCCTGATCTACTGAATCAGAAACTGTGGGGACGGGGCCAGCATGTAAGTTTGGGAAAGCCCTCTGGTTGATTGTGACATGTGCTGAAGTGTGAGGACTGGTTGATGTGGGTGGCCCAGCCTCCCAGAGCCCTGTAGAGGGCCTGTCAGTCCCACTGGTGTTTACCCAGTGCCTTGGTGCCATACATGATGCACTGGGGAGTGGGCTCACTGCCTATGGGACAACAGAGAGGTGGACAGACCTAACTGCAGTTGCCAGGCTGACCAGCAAGGATTGACCCAGAATGGCCAGAAGGAGAGACTCACGCCCATCAGAGTAATCTAGGAGGCTTTCTAGAGGAAATGGGCTGAGGTGGACCTGGAGGATGGAAAGAGATCTAAAGGGGCTGAGCATTCAGGCAGAGGCAACCACTTGAGCAGAAGTGGGGAACAGGGCATTTGGGAAATAAGGTGCAATCCTTATGTGTGGGCGGGAGAAACCAGCTGGGCCAAATGGGGTGTTCTGAATGTTACGCCAGTGAGTTTAGACTTACCTGAAACAGTTTGACTTACCTGTGACTTCTGGTGCAGTCAGGAGTGCCTGGATCTGAGCTCATCGTCCAATTCCTTCACTATACAGATGGGGAAACTGAGGCCCAGAAAGAGAAATCCACACATCAACAAGGCAAAGGGTTTGGCAGCTACCAGACAAGAATGAGAGCACCAGATTCCGGAGGCACTGCCCACTCTCTCAACCCCTGCAGCCTCTTGTCTCCCACCTCCCACATGGTGACCCAGTCACATGGAATTACTCTCAATCCCCTGAGTGCACGGTGGTCTCCTGACATCCTCCTCTGACTCTATTGCTCCCTTTGCCTGAAGCACTGTCTCCCTTCTCTTGACCAACTCTTATCATCCTTTAGGCCCAGCATAGGCTTTGTTCTCTCCACAGACCCCTCCCTGCCCCCAAGGTGAAGAGGGAGGGTGACACGTAGCCTGTGTTCCCCTCAGCACCTCGTGTCACAGTATATCCCACTGTAGGGCCAATACCCCACTCAGCTAGAACCTCACCAGGGTCGAAACCACGTCAGCTTGACGCTCAGCACCTGAGAGGAAGCAATGCATACTTGAGCAAACGTATGCTCCCAAGCTCTTTCACCCCTGTCCATGCAGATTTCGCTGGCCCTTTTCCTGTTTGAAGAAGGGGCTCTCATGGGAACAGGCTGCCCTAGCTGAGCTTCCTGCCTGCGGCCAGGGGTCCCTCAGTGATTGGGCAGCCTGATGGGCCAATCAAGGGTGTGAGACCCCCAACTTCATCATCTGCACTGCTATCCTGAGCAGACAACTGCATGGGCTGACAGGGAGGGGAAGGGCTGAGCTGGGAGGCCTATTAGATGGGAATGGGCTCTGAGCTGAGCTGTTAAGGGGACCCAACCTCCCCTGAGTGCTTGCTTGCAGCAGTCTTGATCTGGGCCACTCTGAGTCACCCATCAGTCACAGTCTAGCCTTACATCATTAATTCATTCATTCAACCAGTGATCAGCGAGCACCTAGTCAGTGCCAGATGCCAGAAATATAGTGATGCTCCCTTCCCCAAGGTGTCCCCACCACCTAACAAACCTGGTTTGCTCCAAGGTAGGAAGCCCCATAGGGTAGGGAAAATTCTCAGGAAGTCTGTGTAAGGAAGAGAGGGCTTCTATGGGTGGCTTAGGGGAGGCCCTGGCATCTGAGGGGATTGTGAGGGATTTAGATCAACTAGAGCTGTTGGTTTTTGAGCTCCCTCTGTTTCAGGTACTGTGCTAAGTTCTTGACATGCATTACCCCATTTAGTCCTCACCACAATTGTAAGAGGTGGGTGAGATTGTCCCTGTTTTACAGACAGGAACTCAAGGCTTAGAGAACTTATATACAAAGAACTTATATACTTATACAAGACACCAGACAGAGCCAGAGCACAAACTAAGACCAGCCTGAGCCCCTGCCTGTGTGTCTGACCCTCTCCACTGTGCTGCCAAAGTGAGTACTCCACCGTGCTTCTGTGTGGGGAATGGCATGGGAGTGAAGGGACATAAAGGCAGGGAGAATACAGAACAGGCATGTTTGGGGAGCAGCTAGTGATTTTGGTGTGCCTGAAATATACAATTCCTGAAAGGAAGTGGTAGGGGGAAAGCAGAGAGGTGTGTGGTGGGATGGGGAGGCCTTTCACTGACCGGTAGGCTTCCCCTCCAAGGACCCTGGCTGCTAGCCAGGGAAGGTAGGTGGCCTTTCTTCTACAGACATCACAGAGCCAAGGGAGGTTTCTGAAAGGCCGCAGTCACATAGAGGTGACTCTGCCCCATGTCCACTGCTAGTGTAATGGTATTGAGGCAGGTGGTATAATATGGCCCTAATCAGGGTCTGGCAGACAGTGAGGGGCTATGAGGGTAAGAGGCTTGGTGGAAGGTGAATGGTCTTGATATCTGGGGAGAGTCAAGAGAGATATAATTGTCATAGATGACAAGATGACTGAAAGAGGGAGAAAGATAGGGAGAGAAGATAGGAAAACTGGTTTCCCATACGTTATACTTGAAACAGTGACTAAATATCCAGTCCTTCATTTGGGGACGAGTTCTTTCCAATTCCCTTTCTCACACAAGCCAGGACCGCAGGGATCACATCTGAGCCCTCCCAGACCGCAGAGTGTCTCGGCCAGGGCTCTCCATGCTTGTGAATGAATTTTTAGGGAAGGAAGCTGGGCCTGTAAAGGCATACCCTCCCACCCCCTGTACCTACTGGTGTTTGCATTTGGTGAGCACATGGGCCTTATCCTTACCTGTATCAGGCCTGCTAAGACCTTTCCCCTGAAATCCAAGATTGCTTTTAAATTCTTGTTTGTATTTTTATTTTATCTTAAAACTTCTCATGAACTTCACATTGTATCTCACTATACGTCTGTTTGCTTTAATACAAGGTGCTGCTTTTCCTTACTAATGAGCTTGGCAGATCCTTTAGAAAGAGGCCCTGAGATCATCCTGTGGCTTTACCTGTATCCCAGTTTGTTTCCCTGCCCCTACTAGGTTTCCCATGACCCAGAGCTTCAGAAACAACTTTCTCTAGCCAGGCTGAGGAGGTGGGAAGTGCAGGCCTATCCCAAAGAGGGTGGGGACTCTGAGATCCACTCCCCAGGTTCCTAAGGCAAGGGGCGGCCCAGTCCATCAGCAGTAGGCCCTCTCCACAGAGGGCTCTCTAGGCCAGGGCCCAGGGCCCAGCCTTCCCCAGTAGGGGCATTAAACAGAGTTTAAATGGTAATGGCCTTTTAGGACTGTCATCTCTACTTTGTCCCTACCTCCAACCCCAGTAGTGAAGAGATGCTAATGGTCAGAAGCCTTCCATCCCCACTAGAGAGCTTTCTCTTACCCCATTCCTCTAAAATAGGCAAAGCATTGTTTAAAGATGAGTCATCTGAGGCCCAGAGAGGCTGAACTACTTACCTAAGGGCGGACAGCTGGAAAACCAGGAGACAGGGACAAAGACCTGAACTGCTGTGTCCTCAGCTGCCAGTCTTTCCTCTGTTAAGCACTCCTTCCTCTGTGCCTCATCTGTGCCATCCTTAGGTATCTCCAGCCTGTGCCACAAGTACGGGTAAGAATGCAAAGAAACTATGTACCTGTGCTGAGCACCTGTATGCTACTCCCACAACCAGGGCATCTGCTCTGTCAACCTGTGCAGTCTCCCCCAACATAGATGACATCCCACAAACTCCCCCTCTCTGCTGTCCCATCATGTCCCCATGTCTCAGCCCTGAGCCTAGGCACGGAATCTCAGTGTGTACCTGTCTGACTCGCTGGGCATCGCTGCCTTGGCAGGGCCCCAAGGAGGCCAGCATGTGGGTCAGGGTGCCTGGCTCCTCGTGGCGGGGGCTGAGGATGGCCATAGCATTGACCCTGGTGGTCAGGCCCAGCCTGTTTATGCCCTGTATGGTTGGGTGTCAGTGAATGGGTTCTTTTGGATGGGTGGGTGAAGCTTTAAGGCAGGAGCCATTTGTACTGGTGTTGGAGCTGCCCAGTTTTGCTCCTCATCCTTCCTTCCTCATCCTTCTTTACCTGCCCTTCCAGAACATTGTCAACCCCCCTCCTCCAGCTCCCGTCCCCACTCAGCCCCGGCCCCTCCTCTCTACCTTGAACCTGGCCTGCTGAGCTGAAAGCCCATCAAGTCTAGACTGGCTTTCACTGGTGAAGGGAAAGTGGCCCTGAGAGGCTCTGCCCCCTGCCAGTCTCAGTGGAGCCCTAAGCAGGAGACAGAGCCTGACCCAAGCACAGGGGCCATGTTGTCTTATTCAGCATCGTATCCGTGGTGCCTGATAAGTACCTGGTGTATCATAGGACAGTAGGAGCTGGGTATTTGTTGGATGGATGTGAGAAGAGGGCAAGGCAAGCCCGGGCACCAGGCTGGGCCTGGTTGACCAAGGAAATGTGGCTTAGGGGACACTCCCTTTGGGAGGCCTAGCATGTGAGTATCAAATGGCTCTTCTGCAGGCCATGGGAGGATACCTGACTGCCCATTTCACAGAGTAGTCCCTCTGTGCCCACTTAAATCAGCTGTATTTTTAGTTGTTGTTGTTTTTTTTTTTCCTTTCTCATTTGAACTTGGAGTCTGTAATTAACCTCCAATAGGTCGCAGTCGCTTGTGGGTGGGAGAGGGGAGGGGAGGGGGCTGGCTTTTAGCCCGCCAGCAGCAGGACAGTAGGAGACTTTGATGACAGGCAGGCTGGCCACATTGTCTCCAGGTGTTGTCCTGCAAAGGGGACTGCTCAGCCTTAGTCATAAGATGAGGATCATTAACCCTTTTAAGAGCCTGCTGCCCCTGCCCCTTGGTTGCCAGAGGAAGGCTAGTCCAGGTCTTCCCTGGCTGGGCTGCCTGGCCATGTCCTAGGCGTCTGTCTTACTCTCAGATCTCTGCAGGCTCCGCACCCACCGCCCACAGCTGAGAGGAATGAGGTCAAGCTGCTGGCAGCAGCCAGATCTCCTGGCCTCGGGGGTGGGATGTGAGAGAGGAGCAGCCCTTGCTCCTCTTGCTGTTGTCATCTTCAGTGAGGTGCCTTCCGGGGATCCCCTGGCTTCGCATGAGGTGATGAGGAAGCAGAAGCCACCAGATACCCCTAGCCCAACTCATGGCCACTGAGATGTGTTTTAAGGTTTTAGGGGACCTGTCCTCAAGGGAAATCTTTTTATGCAGATTTGGGTCATCCTTGAGAGACCTTTCTCTTGTTGTTATGAAGCAGCCAAAGGAGATCTCCCCACATCCCCACATCTCCATACCCCCACTCCAGAGAGCCCTTGCCCTGCTGCTTAGATGGGCACTGTTCCAGGAGGAAGGGAGCTGGACAAAGTGACCTCTCAAGGAGTTTGGGAGCTCAGCAGAGAGGGCTTGGTCTGAGGAGGAGATGTTATGGGAGATGAAGGAAGACCTGACCAGCACTGAAACCTGCCCCTCCTCTGTGGGGAATGAGTGGCCACAGGGAAGCAGGATATCAGCAACTGTCATGGGAGGTGGGTATGGAAATTTCCACCTGCTTCTTGTGTACACAAATCTTCCTCATGCTTCTACCTGATGCTTCTGATCTGTCACTCTTCTGGGTACTGGGCCTTTGAGAGTCCCCTCTGTGTGGAGAAATATGCGAGGGCTCTCAGGACTATGACTCCTCCCTTTGACAGCAAAGTTGAATTTATAGAGAAGTTTATTGCAGTATTGTTAATATTAGCAGAACGTTGGAGACAGCCTAACAAATTCATCTGAACAATGGAATATTATGTAGCCATTAAGATGATTTAGATCTGCATTTCTAAGTTTGGAGAAATGTTTTTGCAATATATTGACTGGAAAAAAAGGATATAAAACATTTTAGAAAGAAAAGTCTAGCAGGAGATATTTGAAAATGTTGACAGTGGTTTTTCTCTCTGGTGGCAATTGAATGGATTCAAATGTGTTTTTCTTTTTCCTGGTGTTGTGTAAATTTTTTACAACAAAAATGTATTTCTTATGTAACAAAACAATAACAGTTAAACTCCTTGTGGGGCACGAGTGGTTGCTTCATACACGGCTAGATGATTTCTGGTTGGGGCAAAGCACAGAACCTGGCACACAGTAGGCATTCAGTAAACACATGTCAACTGACTGAGAGATGAATGCCTGCCCACTGGGTTGCCTCAGCTCTTGCCCTGACAGATCGCATCCATCCCAGGAAGCCTGTTCTTCTGCTTGGTTCAGCTTTAGCCTCAAGACACTCTGGGGGCATGATACAGTGGTTTCCATGCTAATAGCATTGCATTCTGGGCCCTGAACTGTAAAAGAAACCCAGACAATACTGGACCCAGCTCAGAGAGGGGGCCCAGGCAGAGACTAGAGCTAGCCCAATCATGTCTGAGGCCCCATAAACATTATCTCCAGGTCCTCAAAAGTCTGCTATGTGAATAACCTCTTAGCCTCATCCCAGATGTCCCCAGGGGCTGGCATTGGATCCAATGGTTGGAAGCCACTGGAGAAGCAATGGTAGCCCAAGATAAGCCTGAGCTTAAAATGTAAGTAGATCAAGTCATCTCCTGACTTGTAAGCCTCTAATGCCTTCCCATCACAACTGCAAAACAAATCCAGGGCCATCTTGGGGGCGTTGTCCATACTCCTCACCACAGAAAGCTCTGGGCCCAGGAGTGGGAGCGCTCAGGTCCTATGGGCATTGTTCAGGGTGCCACCTGGTGGGTGTTATTCTCTTTCCTGCCACCTGAGCTGCTGCCCTCCTGCCAAGGGACTTGCTTGAAGCAATAAAATGTAGCCTATTCTCAGGGTCCTATTCCCTTTCAAAATGCCCATCTTTGACTTTCAGAGAATGGTGAACTAAGATTTCTGCGAGCAAGGACCAGAACCAGATGTTGCTAGAGCAAGAAGCTCTAGTACAATAGTACAATAGTCCCCTCTTATCCATGGGGGATATATTCCAAGACCCCCAGCAGATGCCTGAAACCTGTATAGTACTGAACCCTGTGTATACTGTTTTGTCCTACACATACATGCCTATGATAAAGTTTAATTTATAAATTAGACACATTAAGGGATTAAGAAGAAGAACTAATAATAAAATAGAACAATTATAATAATACACTACAATAAAAGTTATGTGAATGGCTTTTGGGCCATTATTAAGTAAAATAAGGGTGACTTGAACACAAGCACTGTGATACGACGACAGTTGATCTGATAACCAAGATGGCTACTAAGTGACTAAGGACCAAGGAGCATATGCAGCATGGATATGCTGGACAAAGGGACGATTCATGTCCCAGGCAGGATGGAGCCGGACAGCGCAAGATTTCATCATGCACACAATTCCAAACTTATGAATTGTTTATTTCTGGAATTTTCCATTAACATTTTTGGACTGCGGGTAACTGAAACCTCGGAAAGTAAAACCGTGGATGAGAGGGCACTACTGTATCTCAGTTGATTCTTATGAGGAACTCTCAAGAGATATCAAGGAAGACTCTTTTTAAAGAACACGACATGATTCACATACATGGTATTTCTCTTTTGTCATCCCTTAGACCAGCGCTGTCTAGTAGGAATATGATGTGATCTCTATGTAATTTTTAAATTTCTAGTAGGCACATAAAAAGTTATAGGAGGTGAACGAGGAGGCAAAACAAACCTTGACTTCTTGTCTTGGCTCACACAGCCACAAGTCAGTCACCTGGACCTATCTCTCTATGCTACCCCTGCCTTCCAGAATCTTCCAGCCACATGGACCTCTTTTATTCAGCTGCTCATTATCACTGCTTCATAGTTCCTGGTCATTATTTACCATTGTCTATCCGCCTCACTAAAGTTCAGGCTCTCTGAGTGCAGGAAGCTTATCTGTCTTGTTCACTGCTCTATACTCAGGACCCAGAACAGTGCCTGGCATGTAGTAGGTTGAATGAATGAATAAGGAATAAGTGAACTCGGTGAGATTGTTCTGCAGTGAGTGGGCTATCAAAAAGTGGCAATTGGGTCACATGGGGTTCTCACTAGGTAGTGTGGGATCCTTGTGATCTGAAATGCAGTCCTGGGTTTTCCATTGGTGGCAGGGAATGACTTTGGAGTCCCCACTTCCTCAGGCTCTCTGAACTGGGATCATGTCTACTGTTTCTGGGTTGGTCTCTATGTCACTGGACCCTCCCCTTCCCCATCACCACCACCATTAAGCAGTGCACGGGCTCAGTGCGTAGTATTACACCAGGATTCATGTCAGGAAACAAGGCTACAGAGTGACCACCACTTCCTCGCACCAGTTATCACCCCTATTCCCACCTTGGCTTGTTGGGAGGAAGGTAGCCTGTGGTTGTGGGGGGATGAGAGGGTCACCTTGTCTCAGAACTTCAAGGAAAGTCAACATTCTCCAAAGAAGGGAAAGAGGCACCTTAGAACCTGAGAAGAGCTCTTTGTGTCCCCAGATCATGAGAAAGGGGAAGAGACTAGTTGGAGATCAGCAACTGACCAAGAGGTTAGATCACTGGGTGTCAACCCGACCTTAGAGCAGAGCCACCTGTGAAGATGTGTTCAGCTAGTAACCAGTCATTGAACTATATACACTTATGGTACATGCACTTTTCTACATGTAATATATTTGTTAGATATTTTTAAAACCTGCATACCTGGACCCACTGTCACAGGTTTTGCTTCAGAATGTCTGGAATATGTTTTCAATCTTCCCATATGGTTCTTACTAGCATGTAGTGTTAGGAACTATTGATAAGGAGTGACTGGGGACCCTTGAGCAAGCAGATGAAGGAGAGTAGGGGTATAGGCAAAGGGGAAGGATGCTGAAGCTGGACTTTAGTGCCATTTGGAATAATAAAGTTCCAGAAAGTCCAACAGATTGATAGGCTGCTATACATCAAACCTCTGGATGTCAAAAAAATACATTAAAAAATATAAGAAGCAGGTAATTGCTCAGGGGCAGGGAGGCGGGATGTAGCAAAAGATTATTAATAGAACTCTTACAGATCAATAAGATGAGCACCCAATAGAAAAATAGAGTAGGGACAAGAACAGACAATTCAAAAAAACAAGAAATACTAAGGGCCAATACACATAAAAAGTGGTCAGCCTCACCAGGAATCAAATAAATGCAAATTAAAACAACAGAGACGTTATCTTTTGCCTAGCTAATTGGCGAGGATTACATATGGTAATACCTCCTGTTGGTGAGGGTGTGGAAAAAACAGGCACTGTCATTCACTGGTGGGAGTGCAGATTGATGCAACCTTTCCAGAAGGTAATTTGGCAACGCATAAAGCTGAGGAAGATTGCAAACCTTTTTGACGCAGCAATTCCACTTTTAGGAAGATTGCCTGAGGAAATAATTGCAGATAATAACAATAGCTAACCTTTATTAAATACTCTGTGCGTGCCAGGCTGTACAGGCATTATCTCATATGATCTTCACAGCCATCATCCCACGAGGTAGGAGCTGTTATCACCTGTACACAGATGAGGAAACTGAGGCGCAAAAGGATTAAGTCAGTGACCTGAGGACACAAAGCTAACAAGTAGCAAAAGCCTGGATTTGAACCCAGGCAGACTGAGTCAAGAGTCACACTGCCTACACAGCAGTGTGCACTGGGTGTGTGCAAAGGATGAAGACTGCGTGCACTGGGTGTATGATGTACACGCTTGGGGAAGCTGCAAGGATGTTCCTCTGGGATTGTTTGCAATGGAGAGAGGAGGAAGGAGAGAAAACATGCTGAATGTCCCATAATGGGAACTGGTCATGTAAATTGTGCTATACTCATACACAAATATTATGCAACCATGAAGAATGATGCTGTAGGGGAAAAACATGTATGTGAATACTAGGGGTTTTGCATGCACATGAAAAATCTCTGAGAGGATATAAAAGAAACAGATACGATTCGTTACCTCCTGGAAAAGCAAGTGTATGGCTGTGGTCAGAAGTTAGAGGGAAACTTTTTTTTTTAATTCATTTTTATTACTAGACTTATGGGGGTGACATCTGTTAGCAAGGATTACATAGGTTTCAGGCATACAATTCTACAGTGCATTGTCAACTTGTTGTGTAATAAGGTCACCAACTAATGTGACTTCTCTTTCCATCACCTTATATTTAGCTTCGCCCCTCCTCTCCCACCCCCTCCCCTTTCTCCCCTCCCTAACCCACTCAAGAGGGAGACTTATTTTTAAAGCCATATACCCTTTTTCTCTTCTTGAATTTTGAATCATGTGAATATATGCTCTATTAAAACACGTATAGATCTATAAATATTTACACATATAAGTTATGTTGTAGAACTTATTCCACATAACTTTATTTCCTTGAAATGCTACTAAGTGTTCCAAGAAAAAAGTTCCAAGACCCTTGCTTAGAGAATCATATTGAAGTCAATGGAGATAACTTCTTTAACTGTGTATACCCATGTATGTTATAAACTGATTTGTTCATAGAACCCTTTTCTTGAGGAATATCTGTTATCATCTCTCTGGACATTCATGACCTATAGAATTCAGTTTGAGAAATGCTATTATAAATATTTAATACCAAAATGAAAGGCTTACATTGTTTCATTAAATGAAAGAAACATTACTGGCAACGATTCCATTTTATTTAAAAGTGTGTGTGTGTGTGTGTGTGTGTGTGTGTGTGTGTGTGTGTGTTATTTCTGAGTTCTAGGATAATGGATGGTTTTGTTTTCTTTTACCCATCTGAATATTTAAGTTTTCTAAAATGAACAAAATCATTTCACAAGCACCATGTTTTTTAGTCTATGTCATACATGTTTTTAAGGCTTTGGGATCCCTTTCTATTTATGCTCCCTCTGACCCTGCACCCCACTCCCATTTACTCCCTACTTACAAGCAGCAGCTCAGGTTAGGCCCAATGAAGGGCCCCAATCTATAGCCAGGCCCTCTCACCTGCCTTTATCTAGAGCTGGCTTAGGCCTGACAGGGCCAGACAGTCTCCAGACAACTCCCTGGCCCCAGAAGACCCTCCCTTCTGCTATTGGAGGGATAAAAACAAGGGTCTCCATTTCTCAAAGGGAGACAAGGCTGGACAGTAGACTGATGCATTGCAGATCCAGGTACCTGGGCTTTAGTCCTAGCTCTGTAGCTGCCTGGCTGCCTGGCTGTGACCTTGGTCAAGTTTCTTAACCTTTCTGAGGCTCATAGGCGTCATCCATGTCAGTAATGACACTTGCCTTAAAGAGCTCGGGGACCCAATGAGAGTGTGCACAAAGGCATTGCATATTCCATAAGGTATGGAAATTATTATGTACCCTATCAAGGGGCATGGGCTTGCCCTCACCTTCCTGAAAATACAGTGCTTTTTCCTTTTCTTTTTTTAAGGTTGTTGGGGGAGAGGAACAAGGAGATGAAGCATGGCAGACTGGGGCATGTAGAAATAGAATGGTATTTAAGAAAAATGGGAGAAGCCTCACACATTGGCATTTGCAGCTCTGCATCCATGGTTGGGCCTGTGCCCACCTGTGTAGCCCCATGCCTTGTCCCTCACACAGCCATTTCAGTTCCCTTATTCAAATCAGCCCACCCCATGGGACCACTTGAGATTCTCCCAAGCCACAGAGCTGACTCTGCCTGGCCCACTCCCTCTCTTCTCTTTCTAGCCCCACCCCTTAGCTCTTAGCTGGGTTAGCTCCTCCCCCAGCCTGGGTTGGGATCGTTCCTCTGGGCTTCAGCATTCCTAGGCCTCCGTGAACCATCCTGTGATGTCAATGCCAGAGCAGGAGCTGTACCTATCAATTTGATCCACCTGTGTCCTCTGAGCCCTGCATAGGCCTGGGGGTCTGGAATAGGAGTTAGGGCATGAGCACTGAAGTCAAGGAAACCTGATTTGAATCCCAGTTTCATCAGCTTGGAGAAGTGACTTCACCATCCTGAGGCTCAGTTTCCCCCATCTAGAATAGGTTTAATCATTGCAGTGAACTCTTGGAGTTATATTCGTAAGCGAATGTATGAAAAGCTCCTAGTACCGTTGCAGGCATGAAGGAAACTGTCCACAAGTAATAGCCATACTGACATCATTGTGAACCCTCTGTCAATGCTTGTTGACTTGAACGAGGAAGCAACACAAGGGGGACTGCTACCCACGCTGACTCCTGCACTCCCCAGACCCGGCCCAAGGACATTGGTCTTTCTTCCACTGCCCTACCACCACCACCATGCTCACCTCCCTGTCTTGTACCCCCACAGCCACCCGGCCCAAGCTGAAGAAGATGAAGAGTCAGACAGGACAGGTTGGGGAGAAGCAATCGCTCAAGTGCGAGGCAGCAGCCGGTAACCCCCAGCCTTCCTACCGCTGGTTTAAGGATGGCAAGGAGCTCAACCGCAGTCGTGACATTCGCATCAAGTATGGCAATGGCAGGTGAGCAACAGCCATTTCTCCCTCCTGGCATTGCCCTCTCCTGAGAAGGAGGGGCCTGAGCTGGCAGAACCCAGGGCTGTGTCCCCGGGTTCCCCTGTGGGTCAAGTTCCCGTCCCCCTTCCTTACCACGCCCAATTTCTCCTTGCAGCTCTGGGCCCCTCTGGTTACGTTGGCCCCATGTCTTCATACTGTAGATGCTTAATTAATGTTGAAGGCAATTTGATTGTCAAAAATCAGCTTTACCTGTGGAAGTCCCCCCTTGTCCCTAAAACTTCTCAAAGGTCCTGCCACAGTGTCTGAAAGCCCACCACTGGACAGCCTTTGGTGAAAGACTCTGATTGCAGAATGTTAGAAGGTGGGGATGGGCTGATTTCTCAGCTCAGCAAGCCATACTGGGCAGAGAGCTAGGTATGGGGAAAGGGCACATGCCTTGACTGGTGTCAGGGGAGCCTGTGTCTCAGACAGTTTCGCCCTGTGATGTGGAGATTGCCTTTAATCTTGGAGTCCACACTCCAGGGACCTGAATCAGAAGCGGTGGAAGGTGGATGGCCTCTCTTCCGTCTTGGGTTGGTCCAGCAGGGGACTTCAGGCACCAGAAAAGCAGGAGTCCAAAGGCAGCCCCCCACCTCTCCTGCCTCTCACAGCTCCTGAGGGGCTGTCAGAAAGTAGAACAAGCAAGGGAGACCTCAGCGGCTAAACAGAGGTGCTGCCTGATGACCTCTGGTCTGGTGGTCTTCCCTCTGGCTAAGGAACACCCTAGTCTTTCCTGCCCCTTCAGAGTAGTTTACTACCACCCTCTTCATGGCTATCTTTTTCCTCCTCATCCCCTCCAAATGCAAACAGGGATGATTTTAGGGGACCCCAGCCTGGCTTACAACAGAAAGAGGTAGAAAGAAGGCCCAGGTTCAGGCTGCCCTGGTTTGCTGTGTGGTCCCAGAGGTACAAACAGTGTGCCAAGCCCTCTGCCAGAGGCTGGAAATACACCAGGGAATGGTACTGACATGGTCCTGACCTTCACAGTGTTTCTAGTCTGGCTTCTGGTGTAGAATCTGGTAGTGGCCTTGACACTTTCTCCAGAACAAAAAATGTGTCTCATCCACCCAGTTTCGCTTACACTTCTAGAGGTAAACGAAGTCACTGATTCCCGTGACTCTGACAGGGGATGATGGGCACATATCCGATCTTCCATTCATTTACATGACGGGTCTTGAGAGCCTGCTATACGCCAGGTACAGGCCAGGCCTTGAGGCCCTTCTGACTCTCCTCTTCCTGGCCTCTAAGTCACTGCCCCCGCTGTTCCCAAACACCTCGGTGCTCCTGATCCCCGCTCTCTCCTTTAATGACTCTGGACTGGGGCCCAGGGCCCAGGCTGTTCCCTGTGCTGGCAGCTCCCCTCCCCCACCCCCATACACACACACACTGTCCCTGGAAAAGTTCTCCAAGGTCCAGCTTAAATATCAAATCCTGCAGGACACCTTCCTGAGCCCTCCAGGCAGCTCTTCTCATCTCCTGTCATGTTGCCTTAGACACAATTCCATTGCACTGTTGCAAGGGCTGTCTCTCTTTCTAGCCTGAGAAAGTCTCAAAGTCTGCCCCTCACACTCACACCCTCTGCCCTGTATCCTGGCAGAGGAGGGCCACATTCAGTGTTTAATTAATGAGAATCTTGCAGGATTAGCTCTGTTCTCTTGGGTACAGGGCGACACTAGAACTGAGCAGGTGACTCCTTGGGTTGACCTCGCCTTTTAGCAATTTTGTGTCCTGGTAAGTCTCAGTTTCATCTGATAAATGGGTCACACAGTCCAGAAACGGGGCCCAGTCAGCTCTTCTCCTCCCCAAGAGCCTGAAGTGCGCCCCTGTTGCCTTCCTGCTGCCTCTCTGAAACTTCCTCGCTCCAGCCGTCCTGCCCCTGGGCTCCCAGCAGTGAGTGGATGACGTGGAGGGGTGGGCCATGATACAGAACTGCTGATTCCCCTGTTGTGACTCAGAGCTGCCACCTCCACACACACTTCACCAGGCACGGGGGCCAGGGTGGAGCAGGGGTCTCCTTTCTGGCAGTGCCCCCTTCCTTCTGCCCACATCGCAGCTTGCTCTCTGGCCTTCCTAGCACTTCTTCTGCCCCGGCCACACTCTGTTTTGACACCACTCTTGGCCTGCAGAGAACCCCCTCCCAGCAGGTGCTATCTGTCTTAGGGGCCACTGCCTGAGGTGTCTCACCCAAGCCTACCAGTGCCAGGAGAAAACTGGCCCCCCGAGCCCTGGGCACAGGGCCTTCCCCTGTAGAATCGCGTGTTCCCTTATTTATGAGGGGCAGGCTGGGACAGGCCCCTCGGGCAGGCAGAGGGAGGTAGGCGCTGAGGAAAATGTGCGGACGGGTAGAGGACGTGGCCGCCCAGGTTCCATCCCTGCCAGCAGAAAACTGGATGAGGAAGGAGGGAGGGGCATCGTTGCAGGGGCAGGCCTGGGTCAACGTGGCAAGAGGGGCGTCAGGACTGCCAGGAAGCCGGGGGGAGTCCTGAGTCCTTGCAGCTAGGAGTGAGAAGAAAGTGTCGTGCGTGTGTTGTCAGAGAGACCCACAGAGCCCCACCCTCCAGCTCTGACCCCATGACCTCTTATGCAAGTCTGGGGCCCACCTCCCTGGAACTGGCAGGATCATCAGACAGCTGGTACATGTAGAGGTCATTGTTTCTGTCCCCTTGCCTTTCTGGTTCCTCAAAGAGGAGCGGCTCTCCCTCAGCCCTGCACCCCCTTTCCCCAGCTCTCACCCACTTTCATGTGGGAAGCCCTTCCTTACAGTTCTGGCTTTTATCCCTCCAGATATCTGTGAACCTAGCTCTGCCTTGTCCTGCTACTTACAATATCATGTAAGGGAAGACCCTGTGAATTCAGCTGTGGGTGACAAGGAGGTTCTGGCTCTGTGTCCCCTCTACCTTGACCCTGTGACCCCCAGGTGATTCCCCCCATTCAGTTTGTCTGTGTCAAGGAAGAGCTGGTGGCCAGGAAGCAAAAAAAGCCTTGTCCTGGGGCAGCTGGGTTTTGTGGCATCTAATTAGACTGGAGCCAGGAAGGAGATTCTGGCTTAGCCAGAGGGGCCTCCAAGGCTTTAATGAAGGGAACCAACTTGAACTGACAGAAAGGGGTTGTAAGCAGACACCAGGCCAAGGAGACACAGACCAGCTTGAGCAAGGAAGGATGGTAGGGGAAGTCAGGCAGCTGTCACCATAGCGTCAGTAAGGACATCACCACAGCAACAGGGCCTACTGACAAGACAACCTTACGGTCCCTTGTTCAGGGGATCTTGGAGGGAGGAGATCTGAGAAGAGGCCCACTCCTAGAGACAGAGGTGGAGCCCAGAAGAAAGGTGCCCAAAGCACAGCCTCAGTAGAGATGTGGCTCAGCGTGCCATCTCCTCCGCCCCCGGCCTAGCCTGTCTGCTCACCTCCCCTGTCCTCCCTGTGTTGACTTCCTGGCTCTGCTCTGCATCCCTGGACTCAGAGCAGTGGGAGCTGTGCTACCCTACCTCCTGTTCCACCTCCCCTTCATCCCACTGCGCATATTCTGGGAATCTGGTGTCTTAATTGGGAACTAAAAGAAAGAAGAGATTACATCATGGAAAGACATTTTTGTGCTACTTCTTGTTTCCCCCTGGGGGCAGCCTAGGATCCTTGGGTTTATCAGGAGCTCTGAGTGGCCCCTGGAGACCACTGAGGCAGAAGGAGCAGTGGGGTATGTGACCAGACCCTACTGGGCCAGGTGCAGGGAGACTCTGGGAAGGAAGGAGAGATTTGGCAGGGTCTTCAGAAAAGAGGAGACCCAGGGCCAGGTGCCCCGGAGTCACACACAGCACTGGAGTCCCTGTCCAGGCCTTGCCGCACAGCTCTTGGCATGCAGGAACTGGATGCAGAGCCCTCCACAGAGGGGGCTAGTCCCAGGGTCAGTCTCTGGGAGCTGCTGAGGGGCCCACGTCCTCACCAGCTTCAGCTCCTTGTTCACCTCGGCCTCCCCAGTACCCTTGGACAAGTTCCAAAGCCCCTCTAGAACTCATTTTTCCCATCTGGACTGTTCTGTCCATCTCCAGATTATCCTTAAAGGTCAAGTCAGGCCACAAGAATAGGATCTTTTTGTTCCCTGAGGTATCCAAGCTCCCAGCACTCAGGAGACACTCAGTAAACATTTATTGAATGAATAAATGAATGAAGTGAAAGCCCCTTGGAGAGGCCACAGAGGGCTTATGTGAAATTAGGGGAGAGCCACAGATTGGGACTGGGAAGCTGGGCACAGTTGCCATGGAAACCTACTAGAACAGGCCCTCCCAGGTACCTTGAGAATAGGCCTTACATATCCAGAGTGACAGGCTGCCACTTTTCTCTCTTTTTTTTAGAAATGTGGGATATTTTGTGTAGTTCTTATCCATTAGCTATGAAAGTGTCTCCCTGCAAAGAGAAGAGTCTTGTTGTGTTGTCACAACTGTCAGGAAGAGTACAGGGAAAGTAGGATGGGATATAAGGTCATCAACCTGGATAATGTTAGCAAACACAAAGCTAATAGCATATGAAAAACATGTAATATGTAACATAAAATAATTTTCATATACTTCTTAATTTAAAATAATTAATGCATCCAATTCCTAAGACTTTAACCTGAACATCAAATTGAAGAGTCTGGACTAGTTACTATTACTGTGGCTCTTCCCCACATGAAACACACACACTATCAAAAATAATTTTAAAACCTTCACACTCTGAAATCTAAATCAGTGAGATATTTCTCCAGAAATCCCCAAAATAAATTTCTAAGGGAAGGCTGAGAGAGGTAGCTGGTGAGGCAGTGGCTGCCACTGGGTCTGGGGGAGGGGCACTGAAAGAAGAGGAGGGAGGTGGCCATGTGACTTCCTAAGGGACCCTGCTTTCCTCCCCCAGAAAAACAGCAACCAATAAGGCCCAGCCCTGGAAAAGTGGATATGAGGATTCCTAGATTTAGAACATGTGTGTAGCCCCTAGCCCCGCCCTGTGTTCTCCTGAGTGCCCAGGTCTCCCTCCAGCTCCAGGAACTCAGTGTTCCACTTGGACCCCAGACTCTACTTCCCATCCACCCTGCACAGGCTCTGCAGAGAGAGGTGACCACTGGGGGACAGCTGGGAGCCACAGCTGGCCTGAGCCCTGGCTCACACCTCTTCCCCTCTTATTCCCTCCCTAACCAGAAAGAACTCACGACTACAGTTCAACAAGGTGAAGATGGAGGATGCTGGGGAGTATGTCTGCGAGGCTGAGAACATACTTGGGAAGGACACGGTCCGAGGCCGGCTCAACGTCAACAGTGGTAGGTGGTCCCCCAACAAAGGGAGGGGTCCTACAGGGGTTCAATGGGGGCGGGCCAGATGCCCCACAGCCCTCGGGAGGCTGGCACATGATCCATCTTGCACTTGACTCTCCTCCCTCCTGCTGCTGCCATATCAAGCCCCGAGATCTGGGCCGATTCAGAGAAATGCAGTCGAAGCATAAATGTTTAGCTTTGTTATCTGGGCCTGGAAGAGCCGCCAGCTCTCATTTTAAATACCCTAAAAACTAAATATTTTGAAATCAAGAGGTGGGGGTGGGGGAAGGATATTTTTAGAAGGCAATTATGGGAGGCTGCGCTGCCAGGAGCTAGGCTCGGGGGAGAGACAGGCCCAGGATATGTGTGCGAGCTGACTGCCTGTTGCCTGTTGCTTTGCTGGGGACTCCAGTACAGGCAGCCGTCTCCACTGGGCCATGGTGGGAGGCTCAGGTGCCTTTGACCCCGGGGACAGCCTCTGTTAGGGGATGGCGGGCCTTTTTCCCACATGTCATTCTCTGTCTTGAAAACTTGTGAGATCATGAGCTCAAGGCACGCTGAGCATCCTCTCTCCGCAGTGGCCGCTCCAGCTTCAGCCTGGGGGCTGCCTCCTGCTGGTCTGTCCTCTCTGGCCCTGTTGTTTCTCTTGACGGGGGAGTCACCAGAACTGCCTTTCCTTCAGCTACACCCCTCCAGTCTAGCAAACCCTCCTCTTGACACCCTCAGACTGAGCATACCATTTGGTTCCCTGGTTCTTTGGGTTTACTTGCAAATTCTGCCCCTTCATGGGGTCTAATCCAATATTTGTCCTCACCCACCTATATTTCCATCATATAGCTTCTAGGACTCTTGAAACCCAACATTATTTAAGAACTTTGAACATCTGCTGTCCTGGGTCCCACCCTTGGAGGAAAACACAGCTCAGACCCTGCCTGTCATGTATTGGGAGGAATCCCCTTCTCTCCCAACCTCTCAGGCTCTTCCATCTCCCTTACCACTGCATCTAATAGGTCCTGGTCAGACTTCTTTCTGGATCTTTCTCACACCAGGGCCTTCCATTATACCTCCACCTTAGGAGCGGCCTTGGCCCAGGTTTCATCCGTACTAACCTGAACCAGAGCAAAGGCCTCATAAGACAATTTCATCCTGTCTTGCTCCCACTCCATGGAGCTACAGAACAATGACTGTCTCACAGGCCAGCTCTCAAGGAAAGGCCCAGATGACTGCAGCCAGTCCCTTACATCTGCCGTCTTGCCCAGGCATCCTTCCTCCCTGATCACTCTAGCTCACTGCAGTGCCACTCCCAGCTCAGGCCCCATTCCAGGGCCACTTCTTGGCCAACCATGGTCTTGTGTATCTCTTGAGTTCTAGCCTTTGATGGTTCTTCAGTTCTCGTATCATTGCTGAGCTTTCTCTGCGGGCGTGACCTGCCTAGTGGAATCGTGAGCCCAGGAGTGAGGAGGGCGCAATGATGCCTTCTCCCAGGAATTGCAGTAATAGCTACAATTACTAAGAGTGTGCTCAGTGCCTGGCTCCCCATTATCTCTTGAGCCCTTACTCAAGGCCATGATGTGGTTTATAAATTATGAGACTGAAGCTCAGAGAGGTTAAATATTCTGCCCAAAGTCAAACAGCTGGTTAATGATAGGCTATACAATGCAAAAGTAGTTGACGAACACTGAGACCATGCACTATGTGGGGCTGTTTACCACTCGGCCTCAGGGTCAAGCACACTGCCTGGCTCGTAGCAATCACCTGGGGAAATATTATATAAAATAACTTAGAATATGCTCCAAGGCCTTTAAGTGACTCCCATATGCCCCAGCCTGGACATGGTTGCTTTGGGGGTACTTGGGACCCCTGTTCCTCCCAACCTGTCCCAAGCCTGGGAAAATGGGTTTGCTTCCAGGAGTCTAGCACCTGCTCCCTCAGCCACAGTAGGCACATTCTCAGACCCCCTTTGGATTTGAGGTGCTTATTTTATTATTCAAGACTTTTCTTACTAGAACTAACAAGAACACAATTTTAAACTACCTGAAGAATATATTTATTGGTTTATAAAACTAAGACATCCAGAGGTAGACATGACAGGTCCAAGAACTCAGAGCAGGGCCTTCCACCTTGCTCATGGAGAAGCACCTGCAATTCTGAGTTTGATGTTGAGGCTGACGTCCTGTGCACCTAGCTGCTACCGACACACACACACACACACACACACACACACACATCACATCACATCACCACACACACACACATCACCACCACTACACACACACACACCACAAGCACATACACCACCACCACATTACACACACACACTCACCGCCGCCCCCACCCCCCACCTTTTCTGTTGCCCTGTTCAGTTCATGACAGGCAAGAGCCTGGCCTTGATGTGGGGAGGTGAACAGAACCCTGCAGGGGACACTTTCCAGGGAAGAGCTGCCCAGTTTCCTGTTTCCCATGGAACCCAGAAGACCTGTAGCAACTGTACCCTGGGGAGGGAGGTGGAGGCCAATAGAGGGCAGCTGTGCCTGCTCCCCTCTGATTCATCTCCAGGTGGGCTGCCTTGGCCCATCTGGACCCCAGGGAAGCCAGGGCTCCTGGGATGGGGACTCCAGGAGAGGGCATGGGAGGGCTGGCAAGGAGTGCTGTAGCTCTGTTCCGGTGAAGCTTGATTTGCCTTCCCCAAATCACAGCACACCCTTCTTGCAGTCTCAGCCCTGCCAGCTCACAGGAGGCTGCATTCCTAAGTTGGCTGGGATGAGGAGGCGTAAGCAAGAAGTTTGTGGCACATTTAACAAAACAATCTGCTTGGTCCAGCCCACTTCTGAGTTAGAGAAACTAGCTGCCTCTTCCCAGGGTGAAAGAGAATTTGAAAATGTCCTGGGTGGCTGTACCAGTCTCAGGATTTCAGGCTGGGCTTGATTTCACCCAGAGGGCAGGCAGGTCACAGGATCATGGAAGCCTTGGAGAGGTTTCTGGGCCTGTCCCTTCCCAGAGGGCTTAAAAAGGCTAGCTGTTTAATCACATACACACGCACATATGCACGTGCACATGCGCGCACACACACCAACTCTCACTCACACACGCAGCAAGACCCTGTTCTGAGCTCCAGGGAGACACTGTCTTGGCTCTCAACAAACTTCCCTAAATGGCAGGAAGCTAAAACCTGAACTCAAAGCATCTGCCTGTTCTAACAACCCTGAAGTGGAAGGATAGTCACCTTTAGCAGTGAGAAAAGGGGCATTCAGGCAGGCAGGAGGGGAGACTTGATGGATGAAAAGACACTTGATCTGGGCCTTGAAAGATAAGCAGAGGTTTCTCCTCGAGCCTGGGAGAAAAGCAGGGCCAGCGTCTCAGCAGTACCAGCCCCTCTCCTGGCCCATTCTCGCTTCAGGGGCCTGATAAACTCACTCATAGCAAGACACGAATGGCTGGCGAAGGCTTCCTGGGTTTACCCAACTCAGGCATTTTTAAAATCTTTGTTTGTTTGTTTGTTTTGAGGTCTAATTTACATACCATAGAGTGTACCCTTTTAAAAGTATATAATTTAGTGGCTTTTATATATTCACAAAGTTGGATAACCTTCACCAATAGTTCTAAAACATTTTCGTCCCCTCAAAAAGAAACCACATACCCATTAGCAGTCACTCCCCATTTCTTCCTCTCCCTAGCTCTTGGCAACCACAAATCTACTTTCTGCCTCTGTGGATTTACCTATTCTTGATATTTTCTGTACATAGAATCATACAACATGTGGCCTTTGATGGCTGGTTTCTTCCTCTTAACGTTTTCAAGGTTCATCCATGTTGTAACCTGTCTCAGTACTTCATTCCTTTTTTATGGATGAATAATATTCCATAGTGTGGATAGACCACATTTTGTTTATCCATTCATCACTTTGGGTTGCTGGGTCATTCAAGTTTTTTCTGTATTTGGGTGGTTAATGCGGCTATATCATTCATGTACAAGTTTTCCTACACACATACATTTTCAGTTCTCTTGGGTATACACCTACCTACCCAGGAGTCGAATTGCTGGGCCACATGGTTACTCTACGTTTAATTTTTTGAGGAATCTCCAGTCTGTGTTCCAAAGTGGCTGTGCCATTGTACATTCCCACCAGCAATGCATGATGGTTCCACTTTCTCCTCATCTTTACCACCACCTTTTTTTATTATCCATCTTTTTTACTATGGCCATCTGAGTGAGTTTGAAGTGGCAGTTCACTGTGGTTTTGATTTTCATTTCCCTAATGACCCCCCAGGAATATTTCCATTTACTAGGAGACAATGCTTTAATCTACAGAAAAGATGTCATCATCAGCCAAGGTTCAGAGACAGACATGGCCCCTGCCCAAATGAAGCTTACATTCTAGAGGAGGAGCTAAGCTTTAAACAGCTAGTAATTGCACAACTAGTCACTTAATTATGTGAGAATAAGTACTACAAGTACACATGTATGACGCTAAGAGAAGGAGGAAGGAGGAGCCTATACAGCCTCTCTCAGACACTGCTATTTTGAAGGTCCAGGACAGGAAGGTGCCTAGCTTGTTAGATGAGCTGGATTAAGCCAGTATAGTGTGAGTATATGCAAGAGAGGGACAGTACATGGAGGTGGTAGGGTAGAGAGGCCCCTGATCAGACCTGGGGGGAGTTAGAGGACTCTATTCTGAGTGCAAATGGAAACTATGCCATTGGTGGGTTTTGATCATGGAAGTGATTGATCATTTATATATTTTAAAGACCACTTTGACTGCTGGGAAGCAAAAAGGTTAGGGATGAAGACAAGAGTGAGAGCAGAAAGACCAGTGAGGAGGCTATTGTGGTCATGCACGAAGGAGACCATGGCAGCCTGGGCTGGGAAGGCAAGAGTGAGACGTGGATGGAGCAAGTAAGGAGGTAGAAAGGCAGCCCTCGGTGACAGATGGCTGGAGGAACAAAAGGGGCCGAGAATCAAAGATGCCCTCGAGGTCTTAGGTTTATGCTGTGCAGTCACTGGTGACCACAACTGGAGGAGCACCTGGGAGGGCAGGTGACTGGCAGCTGAGTTTGGGGTGGCTAGGAGCCATCCCTGTGGAGGTATCAAGGGAGCAGCCAGACTCTCCAGCTTGGAGTCCAAATGTCATCTTCACTTCTCCAAACACGGGAGAACAGAGTGAAAAAACATGGGTATGATGAGAGAGGGTGTAGACGTGGTGCTTTGGAGCCCACTTGTGCTAGAACAGTGTGAATGCACATCTTCTGTGTGAAAGTCTCCCTGGTGTGAGCCTTTACCACCAGCAGAGTTAGACTGCAATGACTTGGGAAGACCCTGCCATCATAGGGGTGGCCTGAAGCTACTTCTTTCTGAAGTGGAAAGTCCTATGGTCACTTCCTCCCATACCCTCTGTGCCTGGCTCCCCCACTGACCTCCCTTTTTGCCATTCTGGGGCCCTAGTCTCCATGATGACACAGTTCTGGCAGCCCAGGCCCGTGCACCCTAGCTGGGGCCCTGTCTTTCTTTAGGAGTTGTCCTCTGCCTCCCAAGGCCTTGATGAGCACAGACATGCATGTGGACAGGCCCCAGTTTGCAGCTGTGCTTCCTGCCACCGCTTTCTCTGCTGCCTGCTGCTCACTTAGCACTGCAGTGGGCAGGCTCTGCCACCCAGGGCTGCAGTGGAAGCCAAGCTGGGCCTGACAGGTCCAGGCCAAGATTTCTCTGGCTTAGCCAAGGTTCCACGTCAGGTTTGCATTCATCTGCTTATGTCAAACCGTCATGTTGACGTGTTCTTCCGCAAGGGACTGGGTGGCTGGCAAGAATGCTGAACCAGGCATCAGGAGCTCTGAGGCCTTGTCACAACACATACTGTGACTCTGGATGGCCCGCTGCTCTCTTTCCTCACTCCCCTTTGCCAAGGGCAGGACAACCTCTAGGCTCCTTCCAGCAATGGGATTTTATAACTCGCATGCATGGTCACCTCGGCTGTTTCTCTTCTCTGTCCCTTTCTTAGTTCCCTGGGTCTTACTGACCCAGAAGTGGGACAGAAACCAGCAGGAGGCCTCCCCTCCCAGACAGCATGTAGATTCCAGCTGGGTGTGGGGTTGAGTGTAAGCAGGAGACCTCAGCTGGGATGGGGCTCCAGGATGCCAAGGCCAGCAGCAGGCATGATATGGAGGGGAAGGTAGGAGCTGGCCTTGCCCGCTGAGTTTTATCAGCGTGCTCCTCAGACATATACAGAGGCAGAGCTGTGTATACACTCCCAGTCCCCACGCTCCATCTGTCTCCCCACATGTCTAAACACTGAGGGTGCCGAGTGCCTGCCCTCCTCCTCCTCCTCTCACCCCCCGTTACTGCTGTGGGTGGTAGAGACTCATTACCTCTGAGGAGACAGGGCCAGTCCAGGTAGGAAGGGTCACCTCAGTCAGGAGGCCACTGCTAGGTGGGAACCCCAGAGGCAGAGGCGAGAACAAGAACCCCTTCCTGGCTGCCCAATCTGGATACGTAGCCTAAGGGGTTAGCTTACAGATGAAGACTGATACTTGCAGCAGGAATTTTCACATAAAACCAGCTTTCTGGATATCATCCCATGGGGGAACAGACCTTTAGCTATTTTCACTTATCAAATGAAGCTGACCGATCAGATGCACAGTCTGGGTTCGCAGCCTTAAAGCCCAATCTTGCTCTCACTTCGTTTTCACACCCCAGCTGTCCCCCAGCCCATCCCCTCTCCAGCAGCCTGAAGCCCAGGGATTATAAACTGGTCTGGCCAAGGCCTGGAGGCTTCCCACAGAGGCAACAGCTGACCAGGTGGGGAAGGAGGGGGCTGCCTGGAGAGGGCAGACGTGGAGAAGACCCTGCATGCTTAGGAAGATGGGCTTCATGGCCTTTGTAGCGTTTCTGGAGGCTTGCCCCGCCCTCACCCCACTCCCTGACACACACACACACACACACACACACTGATGTGGTTCACCCCACATCTCCTTAGATCTTAGAAAATGACAGTGTTCGAAGGTGCCATTCCCCTCAAAGCCCAGCTCCCTTCCAGCCACCTTCAGGTCCACTGTGGGAGCCCAAGCAGTGTGGAGGGATATGGATGTCCCCTCCCTGCACCCTTGTGACTTTGTTTCCCACGTAAGATGGGGCATCTCATTCACCTGCAGTGGAGCCCCCTAGGAAGGCAGGCAGGGAAGGGGAGGCGTAGCCCTTATTCTAGTAGAGGGAGCCTTTTTGCTGGCCTCCCGCCCCGTCCAAAATCAGAAAATCTTCCTGGCCTTTGGAGGGTTGTCCAGAGCGAGAGTGCCAGGTGGTGCTGGGCAGGAGGTCAGAGCTCACAGTGGCCTTCCTTTTGTCTTGTTGGTGACTGGGAAGGACCACCAGACCTTCCCTCCCCAGCAATCCCTGCAGTCTCTGATCTTCCAGCTTTGAGATGGGCCCTGAAGGGCCATGAAGGAGGTGATGCCTGGGGCCCAGAGGTGGTCTCAGTGAGTCACTGGCCCATGTCTCTCATACCTCCAGTGGGCACTACTCTGTCATCCTGGTCGGGGCACGCCCGGAAGTGCAACGAGACTGCCAAGTCCTACTGTGTCAATGGAGGCGTCTGCTACTACATCGAGGGCATCAACCAGCTCTCCTGCAAGTAAGTGCCGGTGGGGGCGGGCCTGGGGACAAGAGCAAGGTGAGAGAGGCTGGGGCAGAAGTGGAGGGCTCTAGGAAGAGTGGGCTTCCAGCCACTGACAAGGGGTCTAGAAGGAAGGTTCACCCCACTTCCTGGAATATAGGGAGATGGAAGCTCTAAAGGGCTCAGGGCTTCTGCAGTCCCAGTCTCCCAGGCCCCTACCCACCCCATCTCCCTATGTCCACCCTCTCACCAACACCTTTTAGGGAGATGAGGATGCCAGTCTATGACCTGGATATTGGGTTCGTTCTCTCTCTCTCTCTCGCTCTCTCTGTGTCTCTCTGTCTGTCTGTCTCTCTCTCTCTTCCTTCCTCTCCCTCTCCCCCCACACCCCACCTCAATCTCACAGCAACTCCCCAAACTTCATTCTGATGGATATTCCCCAGGATGAACCCGGCAGGGTCAGGCAGAGCATTAGTCCCAAAGCCCTTGGCAGCTGAGGATCTGCTCTTGGAGCTTTGAGGGGAGAAGGCTCTGCCCCCAGCGCTCACCTCAGGACTGGCAGGACCTCAGTTGTTTAGAAATGTTCTGGGTGCTGCCTGTGCCACTTCAGTTTCTAGCTCTTCTCTATGGGGTGAAAGGGCACCGGCAGGGCCATCACTCTGAGTGTTGCCCAGTGAGGGAGCTCAGGGTTGAGGAAAAGCTCAAACTGGGGCTTCTTTGCCTCCCTAAGGGCCAGAGCTTACTCTCCAGTCAGGCAGGGCTGCCCCAGCGAGACCTCCCAGGAGCTTAGGACTACCTTCTCCACTTAGCAAACAGGACAGGTAGGAGCATGGTCATCAAGGAGGGCTTGTCCAGAGCCAGCCAGATCTGCTGAGCACCTGGGCCCACAATGCCCCCGTGACAGATCATGCGGTGGGTGATCGAGGTTTGGGAGGGGACACGGTAAAGGCAGCACGGGTTCTGGCTGGATCCTGAGGAGGAGTGGAAGGGAGTCCTAGCTAACAACTGGGGGTTTTCAATGCAGCCCAAGCCCAGGGCCTGGCAAGCTGCCCACACTGCCCCATTCCCATGGCATCTGGGCAAAGGCCACCAGAGTAGCAATGGAGATTCAGAGAGAGGCATTTGCCCTCCCCACGGACGAGGTCAGATTCAGCACTCCTCTGCTCTCCCGCTGTCCCTTCTGACTGCATCCTTAGCCAGAACTTAAAGACCACGCCACCATACACTCTCCCCTCTGGACGCCCGGCAGATCTGTGCCTCTTGCCCCAGCTGGCCTCCTTTGCTGGCTTCCTCCCCAGTCCCACCCTTCACCTGCCTCTGTCCCCATCCTGGCCTCCACCATCTGAAATCTCAGGGAACAGCAGGCCCCCCAGCGAAATTCTCAGCCCAGACTCAACCCCTCATCCCTTCCCTCCTTCTGCCTCTAGGAGGCTACCACATTAGTGCGACAGACCCTGAGGAACATTCCAGCCTTGATAATGCTCTGAGCTCTTTAGAATAGACCTATAGAAACTCACCAGGGTTCTGAAATACCTCACAGAGTTGGCCTGGCCATGTACCCCCTTCTTGTCCCCCCCAACACACACACACACACACACACACACACACACACACACACATGGCTTCTCCTCTTCCCCAGCCCCTTGGACCCCAGAACCTTTAAAGGATCTAGCAATGCCACCAAAACCAGTCCTGGCTCCAAACAGGAAAGATTTCAGTCACCCAGGACAGGACTGAGGAAGGCCATGGGAGCCCAGGACTCCAGTGGAGGGGGTTTAGTGTGGAAAAGAGAGTAACGATCTAATGGATTCCCAGAGGGCCCTGCCATCAAGCGTGCACCCTTAGGACCCTCTGGGAAGGACCCTCTAGCTACATATTGAGAAGACTAGAGGGCAGGAGGCTGAGCCATTGTGACAATGGTGTCCTGTTTACCCTCCCCACCAGGGCAACTGGGGGTCACTACTTAGCACCTAACCTGGTACCCAGAAGCACCACCTCCCCATCTCAACCCACCCTAGAACCCACTTCCCTGACCCCCTGAGCCCTCAGAGGAGAGGGGCATCCCTGGCGGGGATTGTGGCCAGGAGGGCAGGTCCTCAGAGCTGTGCTGGAGAAGGACGGGGGGAGGGGGGCCGGGCAGAGCCCAGAGGCCATTCTGAGGGCGGGTGAGCCGGGAGGGAAGGGGGGCAGGCCTCTTGGGGTTCCTCTTGACACCTGAATGGAAAAAAAAAGGAGAGAACTCAGGAAACGGGACTCACGTCTTACCATTTGTGCTGTTTGTTTACTTTTTATTTTGATTTTTTTGCATTTCCGCTTAGCTTGGATAATGAAACTAGACTGGTCAGTTTCATTCCAGTTTCTATAAAAATCAGTTTTCCTTCCTGGTTTTCTGACACTTGTTGTTGTGTATTGGTTCACAGCCCTGCCGGGGGTGTTGGAAAGCAGGCACACTCCGTCCCTCCTGTTTTTCTGGAATTCAGAGCCAAAAGAAACAGTGTCACTGATACTGAATTTTGTTTTAAAAAAGAAAACTTAGGGGGATTTGAAAATGGGGGTCCAAATCAAGGGGACTGTCTCCTGTCTGGGCCAGACAGCGGCCCCTGCACTTCCTCCTGCTGCTTTCTCCTCTTCTCTCCGTGTTTTTGTAGAGCACGGTTGGTGCGTGACTCTTGGGGACTGGTTCAGGGGATGATGACAGAACAAGACTCTCTTTCCAGCCCTGTGCACATACCAGTGGCATGCCTCCCTCTCCCATCAGTTCATCCCCCATTCCTTCTGCTCCCCCACCCCATTTTCAGGTGATCCCCCCATCCCATACCCATGTGCCTGCTCATCCTCTCCACATTGCCACCCCACCCCTCATGAGGCCAGAGACCCCTCCCTCCCTCCAGTGCCTGGGGCACACCCTCATCCTTCATCCTTCCCATCTCCCGGGTGAGGGCAACACACGTGGCATTATCCCCAGGCTACCAAAAGGAGAAACTGAGCCTGGGAGGTAGGGCAGGAAAACGGGGAGGCAGAGTCCCAATTTCTCTGCCACCCCAGCTGCAGTCCGTGGGTTTTCCTCTCTGCCCCTCTCTCACCCCTGCTCTTCTCCAGCCCTGGGCTAGACCTTCCCATAGTCATAGCTGATGACTTGGGGGGAAGGGCTGGGAAGGCTGTTATAGGCCGCTCCTTCTAACTGTCCTCTGAGCCCCTGTGCCAGGTCAGACTCACCTACTGTTAACCACCACCCATGCTGAGATCAGACTCCACTCCTGGGTGACAGGCTAAAGTAGCCTGTACCCTGTTACCTTATCCTGGGTGCAGGGTAGAGAGGCTGTAGGCCCTGCCCCAGAACCTACTCTAGGGAAGTCCCAGCCTCCTGGAGATTGATTCATCCTCAACAAGCAAGGTTAAGGAGAGAACAGGAGTGCCCGGGAGCCCCCTGGAAGGAGCCGGTGCCCCAAGAAAAACACGGGGGTGTCAGTCCTCCCCACGCCCATTCTGTGCCCATCCCCCACTGCCTTTTCTGTTGTTCAGCCAGTGGGGAACACACTTTCCCAGGGCAGAAGGTTAGGACCATATTACACAACCCCAGGGGGCATGTTTGCATGGTAGACCATGTCCATGGCACCACCTTGAGTTCTGCAGCTCAGTGGCCATGAAAGATATGAGGATACATTCAGGTTAGTCCAGACTGGGGGTGGGATCAGGGACACATGGATGTGCTTAGTGATCACTGGTCTCCAAGAGCCATGGAACAGCATCCCTGACTGTCAGCACTGGGAATAAATTGTCCTTTTGTCTCCTCCTGCCCCTGAACTCCCCAATTTTCTCTCTAACACACACACACACACACACACACACACACACACACACACACATAGGTTTTCCCTGTCTCTAAGAGCCGAACTAATCTCAGACATTGGACACAGTCAAACCTCTTTTTCTCTTTCCTTTGGGGATTGCAAGAGTTATTTTGGCAACTTCCTGGGTCTTTATTTTCTACCCATAAAGGTGCTGCTACTTGAAAACTCACTTGTCCCCCATGAGTCCCCATCCCAAGTGGACATCAGTTTCTGAGAGCTGAGGAAAAAAGCTGAGCCTGACTGGAGCTGGTTGGGAATCCTTAGCCATGACCTCTATTTTCCTGGGCTGGGGTGATTGGGAACAAGGGCTAGGGATCAGAGAAAGATGTATTGACAAGGTGGTGGCCTGCTCCTCCAAGCCACCCTGTTCAACAGGATGAGCATGCATCAACCTCACTTGTAGCCCTCCCCTCCACTTTCTCCAGACACACTTCCCAGCCATCCACCACCGTCCATTGGCCAGGCATACCTGCACACACACTGTCACCACTGCCGGACCAGCCTACTGCCTCCCCAGAGGGAGATGCCATCAAGACCCAGAGAAACTCCTGCTCTCTGTCCACCCTTCAGGCTAGATTGAGGGCCACAGGGTTTTTGTGAGCCAATTAGCCACCACCCACTATAAGCTCAAGGGGCCATTGATGGTTTGGCATACACTAGAATGCTAAGAGGTAGAGTACACTCACCTCTTGAGGAAGTTACTGATTGACATCAAACAGTGACCTATTATTGAGGGGACACTAGTGATGAACTGACACAATTTCCAAAGGGAGAAGCAGAGGCAGCATAGACCCATCTCTGAGTAGGGGATTGGGGGTCCGTCTGGCTCCATCTGTAAGCTACCTCTTGGTATCTGGCTTTTCTGGGGTTCAGGAGAGAGTACAGTGTTGGGTATGTCTCCCAGAAATCTGTGAGACAGGGACTCAGTTGATGGAACAGTGGTAGCCAAAGAGCAGAAGGAAGTGTGCCTGGCGGGAAGGACAAGGTCAGGGAGATGGGAGGGGGTGGGGCTTCGCAGCTATAGAGGAAGCAGCGTGGGAGAATGAGCCCCCACCAGGTCAGGCAGGATGGAGGAGCAGGTCATGGGGGAAAGGCAGCAAGGAGGCTCTTGATGTGGGACAGGCTTCAGGGTCCCCAGGGAGCCTGATCCAGCCCTCATTGTGGTTCTTGCCACCTGAGTCAGATGCCCTGCCCCTGGGCTCAGCAGGCCAGTTTGGGGATGCTGTAATTCCAGGTCCTCTCCAGCTTCACCTGCAGCTTTCCCGTCTATATAGCCCGAGGGCAGCCACCCCCAAACGTGTTCATAAGGGTTCCTCAGAAAACGACTTCCATTGTCAAATCAATTTGGGACATACTGGAAAGGTCAACTCCTTCCTCCTACAACTTTTAGTAGCCTTTCATATGCCAACATGCACTGCAACTCTACAAGGATGCCTGGGAATGGATTTCCTAAACTTATTTGGCCATAGAACCTTCTTCGAGAGAACAAACGAGACATCTCCAAGGGCCCCTTTCGTCATGGGCACGCAGTCGCAACAGCATTCCAGAGTCTGCTTTGAGCTTTCTGGGGGCTGTTTCATGGATGAGAAAACCTGCCCAGGGCCCTGGACAGAACCCTTTGGTAGGACCTAGGAGTGGCTCCCCAGAACTTGGTATTCCAGAAGGCCCCCAGCACCCTGCCTGCTGACTGCCTGGCCCCAAAGGGCAACAGTTCTGGCTTCCTGGGGTCCCAGGCAAGTCAGAAGGGACGGCTCAACAACCATGAGGACAATTAGGCAGTAAGTTCCCAATTTCCCCACCCTGCTTCCCTGTATCATCCTCCTCCCCGTCCCACACCCCTCCCCACCACCCACGAAGTCACATCTGTTAGAGAGATTTTGAAGATTTCCGAGCCCTCCACCCAGCCCCGACTCCAGCCCTTTCCGCGACAAGTGTGCCCCAGTGCCCGACTCGGTTTTCTCATTCATCACTGTGCACTTTGATTTCTAACCTGAGCCTCGTGGATGATGCCAGTTTGTTCTGTGATTTTTCCCCTTTTCCTTCTCCAGATGTCCAAACGGATTCTTCGGACAGAGATGTTTGGAGAAACTGCCTTTGCGATTGTACATGCCAGATCCTAAGCAAAGTATGTTTGAAGATACAAACACGAGTCCCCGCTCCTTAGAAAGCTTCCGGGTGCAGTCCCCCCAATGTAGGGCGTAGGACCAGGGGTGTTGGTTGTTTTGATCTTTGGCTGTTCTGTTTTGTTTCTCTTTTCTTTTTCGTACTTTGGTTTGTTAGTTCTTTTGTTTTGTTTTGTTTTGCTTTGTTTTTCATTTTTGGCCCAATCCTTGGGTTTAAAGTTCAGGGCTGCAGGTAAGGGGCAGAGTGGCAAGGCCAGTACAAATGGTAACGGTGGCAAGGAACCCAGCTGGCATTGGCAGGAGCCCGTGCCGGGGTGTTGCAGTGCCTGTGTCTTGCTATCCTGGCTCTCTCTTTCTGGTTTTCTTTCTTTTGGTAGGTGTCCTGTGGGATACACCGGGGACAGGTGTCAGCAGTTCGCAATGGTCAACTTCTCCAGTATGTCTCTTTCTTCTATTTCTTTTCTTCCCTTGTGACTGACATTCTCCCCGTGCGGGAGGGATGGGCCTTGCTTAGCGAGACTAGGGGGGTACGTGGTGATGTCCTGGGCTCCTCTCAGTCCTCAGTGCTCACCAGAAGCCTGTGCAGAGGAGATTACATGCCTCTGCCACCTCCACCTCCCACATCGCTGTGCTGCCTGGGCGCAGTAATGCTGAGTTCTCCTGATGCCAGCCAGAGCCATGCTCAGGCCTCCTCACCACTTCTGGGTCAGGCAGCCTGCAGGAAAGCATTTGCAGAGCCCTCACCTGCCCCTGAAGGCCTCTTTGAAGATGTCGGGCCAAGCAGTGAGTGTGTGCAGTGTGTGCTGGTGTGCCTGAGAGAGAAAAACAAATTCCCAGAAAGCTTGTCTTCAGGTCTGGCCAGAGTTGGTTTGGTTTGGTTTTGGGTGATGGGGGTGTCGGGGTGGGGGCTGCAGGAGACATTTGTTGGCCAGAGACTGGAGACATTTATGTGGCTAGAGGACGGTATGGTGTTGGATGCCAAAGATAGAGGGACTGAGGAATTGAGGGATAATTTGTGACTCTCTCCAGGCCCTCTCTGACCTGAGTCCTAATCTAGGTGTTCATTCCCTTCATTTCTCCCACTCCTGAAGTTGGCGCTTTCTGATATTCACAGTTTGCTGAAAAAAAAATGTAAGCTCTGTGGTGGAAGGATGAGGCCATATTGCATGTAGATTGTTTTATTTGGGACTGGGAGCAGTTCCTTCAATTACCACCAGGTGGAGGTGGAGCAAAGCAAAAAGCCACAGCCAGCCATGGACCCTGTGTGGGGCCCAGTGGTCTGTTGGCCTGCAAGGCGAGACCCTGTCACGGATCCTGCAGAGTACACCAGGCCCCTGCTCAGCCCACCCCTCACCTCCTCCAGGGAGGACTGCTGGGTGCCATGAGGACTTAGGAACCAGAGTGAGGCGCCTGGGCATGGAGAGGTAGAGCTCCAGAAGAGGCCAAGGATGGGACCCAGCAGGCCATTTAGGTAGCCCTTGGAGAAAGGGACTTGGGGGTTCGGGTCTCGAGATAGAGAAATAAGTTTTCCCAGTCCTCCTCAGACCACAGCACAAAAGTATAGAAATTGCACCTCCTTCTAGGAGCCTTGAAACCAAGACTTGTGGAGAAGAAAGTAGAGGCCTCAGAGAAGTAGGGGCCAGTCGGCCCAGATGGTGAACTATCTTAATAGACAGTGGGAGGCAGCATTCTCCTCAGGCCCCTCCAGTTGGAGGCCAGAGAAGAAGGCTGTGGGGATAAGAACAGAGCCCATGGGCAGGGCATGTAGCCCAACAGAAATCTCCAGAGCCCAAGCTCCAGGAAGAATTGCAGAGTCAGATCCAGCCCCATTGAAGGACCATAGGCCAGGAGGGGCCTCCAGATGGGGCAGAGCAGCCAGGCGGAGGCTGAGGACCAGGGGAGAGAGGCAGTGGGGGCCTATTCCTTTTCACCCTTCAGGTTATGGGACTGTTCGGGACAGGGAGTCCCAGCCCATCCTGAATCAGAGCAGCAGAGTCTCTGGAACTCGGCCACTGGCCAGGCTTCTCTGCAAGCTGGGCTGCCTCAGCTTTCAGCTCAGGTTTGCTAGGAGGGTTAGCAGGGCCCAGAAGCCCAGAAAAGAGCCTGGAAGTGCAGCCCCAGGCCTTCCTACCTAGTGCTATCAGGATCAGTGCTGTTACCTTTGGGGAAAAGCACTTTGCCCAGAGCACTTCATGCCCTATTCTATCAGATCATTATTGAAAAGGCAGTGGAAAATACTAGCTTACATGTTCAGGTTTTGGATTCAGATAGACCTGGGTGAAAATGCCAGCTGCTGAGTTTACTAGTTCTGGGGCCTCGCTTAACCTCTGTGAGTTTGTTTTCACATCTGTAAAGTGGGGAAATAATATTTCTGCCTGTAGGGTTGCTGTGAGGGTGAAGTGATGTGTATGTAGGGCTTAGCAGAGAGCCTATTGTGACTGAGTGCAGTTGAGGCAGGAAGGCCAGCATCAGTCCCCTAGACACTGATCTCCAGCATATCTGGAGCACAGCATCTATCTGATCTTCCCCCTCTGCCTAGAGAGCCCCTCCACTTCCCAAGAGTCAAAACTATACATCCCACCATGTAAAAGAGCACACACACCTGCAAACATGAACAAACACAAGCATGTAGTTATACATGTGTAAACATACACGTGTGCTCACACCTGCACACACATGTGCAAACACATATGCTCTAGAGCCCACATCATAGCCTCCTTGTCCAGGCATCTGTGGCTGTGCATCATAAGACATACCTAGGATGAGGACTTTGCATATTGTCTGCTAAGCCTGGCCTTACTGGGAGTCTAGCATCAGGTTGCCATGGTTACTGTTTAATATGAAATTTCTACTTAATCAGACCTGTCCGTGACTCGGGGGTGATACTCCTCCTGGCTGAGTGGTAGCCAATAAACATAAGTAGGAGACTGTATTTTTTGCTGGGGCAGACACAGCCACAGGCCCCTCAGAATCTGTCTCCAGTGAAAGGGAAGCAGGCCTGCTGCCACCACTGGTCCATCCTAAACAGTACTGGCCTTGAACTCAAAGGGGAGGACAGTCAGGAGGCTCAGAAGCTGCAGATATACCCATTATTTGGTTCCCAAAGGAATGATTGTAGAAGAAAACTCTTAAATGGCTTTGGGAGCCCTGATCACTTCTTAAGATGGTCCCTGTCCTCAGGACTGGCCAGTCAGGCCCGCCCAGAGACTCAGTGGACAGGAATAGCCCCCAAGAGATCATAGACCTGGCTTCAAGTCTCCCTTCTGACTCTTAATGTGCTGTGTGACCTTGGGAAAGTGTCCTAGTACCACTGGGCCCGAGCTGCCTCATCTAATACAACAACAATCAAAAGTGGGGCCTAGACAAGCTCTCTGAACCACAGTCCTCTTAGTGTCCTGTGCTGTGGTAAAGCTGGGCTGTCCTCTCTCAGGGGGCATGGCTAGATATCCAAACAATGTGAGCTCTCTAGAGCTACTTGGAGGGTCCCTAGGATGACAGGTTTAATTACACAGGCAAAGTTGCCCCCGAGGCCTCTTCGAGTTTATCAAGGTTGTACTCTCTGCTTAGCACAGCTGGCCAGCCCTGGGAGGCCTGGGAGAGGAGTAGACTCACTGTGACTCCTACTCCAAGTCGTAAAACAAAGGCTACACAGAAACCATATTCGAGATCACTCCCAACCTCGCATTTAGCGGGCATGCACAGAAGGGCTCACATTTGGAAGGACTGGGGTTCATGCTTCAAGGGTGTGGTCTCTGCATGGAGATGGGGGTCAAAGCTCAGAATCTTCCTCAAGCCTCTTTCAGTCAGAGCCATCTTGGTCCCTGACTCAGAGCCAGCCTGCTACCCTCCCCTTTTCCAACTGCAGAACCCTCTGGAATCCCTATCAGGAAGCAGAAAGAGATCCAGGGATGTACAATGCACAGGTATCTCCTTCCTGTACAGAACACAAGTTCTTCTGCTCCTCAATCTCACAGAGCTCACTGTGTGCATGTGGGGGGCCGTGGCGTGGGCCTTGCACCTGCGTTGTGTCCTGGCCTGCTCATGTCTTCCCCTCACTGTGCACAGGCACTTTAATAGATGAGGAAACAAAGACTATGACTTGCCTACATACATACAGCAAATTAAGGACAAAACTAAGCTTCTTGAGCATAGGTGCTGGCACTACATTGGAATGGTAGATGAGCTTTTCAAAACTGCTGTTGAAATTTCTGGGCTCCCACCCCAGACTCTGATTCCATTGGTCTGGATGATTCTGAAGCACACCAGGTTGTAAACCACCCAGAGATGTCATGGTCAGGCCTGGCTCCCATTTAACAGATAAGAGGCAGAGCTAGACAGTTAGGTATGCCTGGAGTCACACCTTTGGGCAGGCATGGGCATCTACCTCAAAGGGTCCTGAAATTGTACAATTGCAACTTGATCCTACTCTAAAGGGTGCAATTGGACCACCATTTAAGGATCACAGGTGTTCCACAAGTGAACCCACTTGTCCCTCAGAGTTGTAGTTTGCATTGCTGAGTCATGAAATCAGATTTAGACCCAGAGGCCTAGCCCCTGTAGGCTACTAGGGTGTTGGGGTTGTCAAATGGAGAAGTGATTTGCCCCCTACACTCCTGTTCTCCATAAACTCTGAGCCTCCATGCCCAGGCTCCTGGTAGATGGGCAGGCCACCTAGCTATGGGGGCAGGACAGGGACAAGGCGCCAGTCTGGGTACCCTACACTCTTGTTCCGAACAGAAAAAAGGGCACATGAATGAGCTTGGGGCTGAGCAAGCTGTCTCCAGGAGGGGCTTATGAGTGCTGAAGGCCTAGCACTGGATCTGGGAGCAGGAAATGGGGACTCCTTGGACCCCTGCCCCCACTCTCCTTTCCTCCCTGGGGACATATGCCAACTGACTCTTGCGCCTCTGCCTCCCACCAGGTACTAACCCCACAGCTCATCTCTAAAGAGCCTGCCCTGCCTGCCAATCCTAACATTTCCTTTCTCCACCCCTCTCAGAGGCTCTTGGGGACGGGGTGCCAGGGAAGGGGTTCAGGAAGCTGGGTGGGGATACCACTAACCTGCTTTCACCTCACAGGCTGGCTGCTGGTGTCTGAAGAGTCCTGACCAACGTTTCTCTCTCTCTCTCTCCCACCCTTGTCCTTCCCCATCTCTCTCTATATCTCTCCCTCCATCCCTTCCCCTCTCTGACCCTCCTCTCTTCTGCACTGCCAGAGCACCTTGGATTTGAACTAAAGGGTACGGAGTCTTCATTTATCACTCAGTGCTATCCACACGGCCCCTCTCTGCAGCCTCTGACATCATGTGTGCTGGATGTTTGGCTTCCTTTCCAAAACATGGAAAAGGGCTGATTCCAAAAGTCTCCCCTGACTCCATCAAGATGTCCTATCTGGGGAGACAAGAGGAGTTCATGAACAGCAGGGTACCCTGGGGTTCAGACTGTGCCCCCGGTGTACGGCAGTGCCCCCTTTCCTGGGGCCAGTGGCTAGGAGACCTCCAACAGGAGGGGCCTCTGAGCTCTGTGCAGCCCAGCGGGCAGGCAGACTGGAGAGACAGGCTCCCTTGGAGGCTGGAGTCCAGAAGCCATGGCATCCTGGTTTGGATGGAGAGTTATGCAGAGAGGCAGCACGTTCCATTTAACTTTAATCCTCCTTCCTTCCGCCACTTCCATCTCCATTGCTTTTCATCCTGCACCAGGCTGGCGGCTGAGAACGCCATTTGTCTCTGCCCCCTGCCCTGGGTCTGTCTACCAGGCTTTGCCATCTGCTTGAGGCTGTCACTCCCTCTCCATGATCTGTCCCCACGATGGCACTCGTGTTCATCTGGAAGCAAGGGTCTAGGGTAGGCTGGCCTCTGGTGCCTGCCCTCCTGCCCCCCAGTGGAGAACCTTACCTCCCTCCCACTCCGGCCCTCTGGCCCCTGGAAAAACCCCTGGATGGGAGGGGACTTTGAGAAGTTAGTCTGTCCACCTCTCTGGCTTGTTCTGGGAGGCTCCACCTGCCTCCCAATGTATTACAGCAAGAGAGATGGAGGGGCTCAGAAGGGCCGAGGCTGCAGTGGGGTCGGACCTCAGACGTGATGTGGAGCCTACAGCCATGAAAAGGCTGTTCTCGTGGCAGGTTTGGGGAGGCCCGTCCTCCAGGTCCCCACCACCCAGCCCCTATCAGCTGTTCTCAGTAGAAGCTAGAGCTCAAAGTCTGTGTGCAAAAGCACGTCTGTCTATTGACTGTGACAGGGTAGGGAGGAGAGAGGCTGGGTCTGGGTGGTATCTGTGTGGTGATGGCAAGGTGCACAGGGGTGAATCTGCAGGTGTGTGTTTTGTGGGGGTGAAAGTGGTTATACCTTGTTAGGTCTGTCAGTGCAGGATGTAAGTGCACAGAGGGGTGCAATGGAATATCTTTGTGTTAAGAGTTGGACATTGTGCAGTTGGAACTGTGGGGGTGGGGAGGTGAGTATGAGCCTCTGTGCATATGTGTCTGTGTTGGTCATGATGATCTGTACATCCATTCACTCACCAACTCCGCAAGTACCTGCTAACCCTGGAATTCCCCAGAGTCTGGTGATCTGGTACACAGTGTCCCTGTCCTCCTGCTGCTCAGATCTCAGGATGAGACAGCCAACAAAAGGGAAAGCTATCAGGTGGTGGTAAGTGCTACCCAGAAAATAAAAGAAGGTAATGGGATAGCACCTAGCTGGGTGGGAGCAAATTTAGCTAAGTGGTCAGGCTTGTCCAATGAGGTGACATTTAGTGACGTTAAAAAGTAGCCAGCCCTGCAAAGAGTTGGAGGAGAGTGTTTGAGGCAGGTCAGGGGTGGTGTGGTTGGAGTGGGCTTGCCTCGTTCAATGAACAGAAAGACTGCCAACAGCTCTGGAGCACAGCAGACCTGGGGAAGAGGACCATAGATGGGATCTGAGAGGAAGGCTGGGGCCAGGTCATCTAGGGCCTCACGAGCCATGCTAAGGCTTTGGGTTGTATCCAAGTTGCAGGGGAAAGCCATTGTGAGTTTTTAAGCAGGAAGTAAAATGATCTGCTTTATGTTTGTAAATCAGCATGGCTTTTGGGTGGGGAACAGACTGGGTCAGGGGACAGGGTAGGGAGGAGTGGAAGCAGAGAAACCAATAAGAAGGTAGCCAGCTGTCCAGATGAGAGATGGTATCATCTTGAACTAAGCTGGAAGCAGTGGGAATGCTAAGAAGTAGTCAGACCCAGGATGTACTTGGGCGTTAGCGCTGAGAGGATTTGCTGATGGAGGGATCAGGTGCCAGGGTAGGTGGGAATAAAGGGGGTAATGAGGAATGATTCCTGAGTTTGGGGTCCGAGCAACAAGAAGGGTGGTGCTGCCACTGAGGAGATAGGAAGTGCAGGGAGCGTGTTTGGGAAGAGGGTGGGGAGCAGTGCTTGTGTCGGGTCACGGCCCTCGGAGGCAGGAGTCTGGAGCGCAGGGAGGAGGCAGGGCAGGGGCTGTAAATGTGAGAGTCAGCTGCATAGTGGTGGCATTTAGAGTCTGAGTCTGGGTGAGATCACACAGGGGCAGAGAGCAGGTGGGAAAAGAAAGAAGCCTGAGCGCTCCGAGCCCTTCCGTGCAGCAGCCCCCATAGAAGAGGGGGAAGCAGCAGAGACAGCCACCGGGCAGTGACGGAGGAGAGAACAGGAGTGGGCCCAGCGGAAGGAGTCAACTGAGAGATTGTCACTGACTGCGACCAGAGTGGTCTCAGAGGGGTGGGTGATAGAGATGGCTGTGTGATCGGAGAGGACTGAGGGTGGACCAGGGTGAGAACTGGAGGCAGGAAGGAACACAGAGCCCCAAGATGGGGGCCTGAGGTGGAGGGCTGTTTGTTCAAAACTCCACATGGTTGTGCGTCAGTGGGCGTGACCCCATGCGCACGTGTGTGTGTGCGTGCATATGTGCTTCTCTGGATGTGTGTGTGAGTGCATCTTTATGGAGGGGTCTGTGTATTGGATAGGCATAGTCCTGCAGGTATGAGGGTTTGTTCCCCCCCAGTGTTTACTGGTGGGTAAACCTTTGCCACAGGAGGGGCAGCAAGCCCGAGGGCTCCACCAAGACACTGGGGTCCAGCCTCCACTTAGCCCTGTGCTGGTGGAAGGGGAGCAATGTGGAGGGGCCAGTCAGCAGGTGCAGGTAGGGGCAGGGGTCCTGTCACCTTTTTCCTTTTCTTCCTCCTAGCTTTCTCTGTTCTAAAAGGGTAGAGGGTGCCCCACTAAGAAGTGGGAGGTGAAGGGACTAGTTGGATTTTTTTGAGCGCTTTGAGGCGCAGTCTAGCTCAGCTCCTCAGAAATGGTGGGACTGTACCTGGAGTACAAGAACTGTCCTCGATGCCAAGGGGCTGTACTGCCACTCGTGGGCTTCTCACAGGCAGAGACAGGGAGGACTGGCCTGGGCCAGGGCCATGACCCTGCACACCTAGCCATGGTCCTGGTCTGCTCTGTCCTGCTCCTGGCCCTGCCATCTCTCCTAAGTCCAGCCTCTGTGTCTGATGTCCTGCCACCAGCCCAGAAAAAGCCACTCTCCACCTTCTTTGAGAAGCTACAGTAGCAAGCCAGGCCTCTGGCCAGGGTTGCGGTGTTCTCACAGCCCATCAAAGACCTTTGCTGCTACCAGGCCATAGTGGGGCAGGGCAGGATTGCTGCCAAGCTGGGTTGCCCCCAGCTATGGCCTTGGCAATTTTGCCTCCATCCTCCCATCCTCCTGCATTTTCCACTCATGTGTCCCTGGCAGGGAATGGGGTTTGGGAAGGTGAACTCGGGGGTAGTCACGTGTGCCCAGACACCCACAGGTGCATCTGCCCTGGGGGAGCAGAAGGCAATTCAGGAGTGGGCAGGAGGGAGGAAGGAGAGGGTTGGGGAGGGAAAAGAGCTGGGCAGGGTCTGAGCTGGATCCTCAGACTTTTGCCGGGGGGGTGGAGGGGTTTCTGCACCACTGTCCCCAAGGGTCAACCTCCCGCCTGGCACCCTCACATCCCCTGCCTCTGCAGAAGCTGAGGAGCTGTACCAGAAGAGGGTCCTGACTATCACCGGCATCTGTGTGGCTCTACTAGTCGTGGGCATTGTCTGTGTGGTCGCCTACTGTAAAACCAAGTGAGTGTCTGGCACTGAGGCTGGGGCAGGCAAGCTAGGGGTCTCTGAGACTGCTTTAGTAAGGACAGGCTCTCCTCTCTGCCCCCCAGCATCATGCCTGGCCTAACCCCCTCACACACACACACACACACACACACACACACACAACCCTCCTATAGCTCAGCTGTCTACTGGAGCTGGTGTGAGGCCAAAGGGCTGGGCCAACAGGCATGAGCAGAGGGTGGGGGAGACAGGTACCAAAGGACTGGACAGGAATGGTCATGTGTAAGAAGACACATCTGGTTTAAATCCAGTTCTGCCATTCCCCATGTGACTCTGAGCAAACTGTAAAAGGGAAATGAGCCTAGGACATACCTCAGAGGATACTGTGAGGGAGCATCTGCCCTGTTAAGTAGGCAGGCCCCAGGACAGTGTAGTGGGTGGGGAAGGGTACATTCCCAGGGATAAAAGAGACCTCACAAGGCACTGCCTGGTCCTACTTAGGAGCAATCCAGGTAAGAACACAGAAAACATGGGGTTGAGTCACCCCTGGGCAGAGGAAATATGGGAGCAGAACCTTGGGGCAAGGGGAAGAAAGGGGCAGAAAGGGGTCTGGGCAGTTCCAATAGAATAGTGGAAGCTACAAGACAAATTCAGGAGAGGGCCGGCAGTTCCTGAATCATAAGCAGGAACTAGCAACTAGCAACCAGGCTACTTGGGGTAAAGGGCTGGGGTAAAAATGAAACAGCTAGAACCCAGATGGTGCCATTGGTCCTTGAATGCCAAGCTAGGGAAGTTGGGTTTATCCTGAAGGTGATGGGGCCTCACTAAAGCTGTAGAGTAATGCAATACAGAAATGTGATGGGTTTGTCATGTCTGTTCTTACCTGGATAGCAAGAGTCTGGGCATAGCCACCATTTGGGGGACTGAGCCCCTGGGTCTTGACTCCTGCTACCCCTACCTATGGGATCTAAGCCCCTGCCAGTCCTGTCCTGGAGAAATTCAGGACCAGAAAGTCAGAGGGAGGAATAGAGGGCGTTGGGGACTCAGGGAGCCCAGAGGAGGAGACTGGACCCAAGTAGGAAAATTGAGACCAAGAACTGGAGGGAACTGCACTTCTTCCTTTTCTTAAGAAACTTTTATTCAATACTTGCCGGACACCAGGCCCTGAAGCAGGCACATGGCTTATACTCTAAGCACAAGGTCACAGGACACATTTCGGGGGTGCCTAACCTCGACTAGAGGGCAGGAAGGGTTTCCCTGAGGAGGAGCATTTAGGCTGCGCCTGAAAGATGATGAGGAGTTAGCAGGTGAAGAGGCAGAGAGAGTGTTCCAGTTGGATGCAATAGTACGTGCAAAGGCCCAGAAGCCAGAGAGGGCAGGCACAGTGAAGGGTCAGAAACAAGCCCTCCAGTGCAGCAAGCTGGAGTGGGGAGAGGCCAGTGAGAGACAGGGCTGAGGAAAGAAAAAGGAACTGAGGGCCAAGGAAGGGTTTTAAACAGGGGAGTGACATGATCGGACTGTTGATTACAAAACAAAGGCAATGAGCATTTAATAAGTGCCAACGTAAAGTGTCCTACAGGCCTCGACTCCCTGACCACAGCACCCTATGTTATTATCTTCATAACACTTTGCTGAAAGTTTCTTGTTCATATATTTGTTTCTGTTTATCATCAGCCTCCCCTGCTAACCTGCAAGTTCCAGGAGGGCAGGGACTATGTCTGTCTCCTTCTGGGCTTCAAAACAGCATCTGGCACGTAGTAAAAAGCCAGTTAAATACCAAACGAATGAAAGAGTGAGTCAGCGGGCCAGCAGATATTTTATCTACTCTTAGTCCTCGAGGGTCTTTGGGATGGGTGAATGAACACCCCATTTTACAGGCAAGGAATATGAATCACAGAGAGTGGAAGCAACTTGCCCAGGGTTACACAGCTAGAAAGCAGAGGAGTTCTACTCTCTTGTCAGAGCCAAAGCTCATTACCACTGCACTCGGGTCCTGCTGAATTCAGGCTAGGAGCAGACTGGAAGGGTCCTGGCTCAGGGCAGCCCGAGCACAGAAGAGCAGGAGACTCTACCACAGCAGACCAGGCAGGGGTGACTTAGTTTCCCCGGAGGGGCAACTAGGAGTGTTCGTGCATTGCGTGGGGGTGTGCCAGCCTAACGTACCCATCCCCTGTGCAGAAAACAGCGGAAGCAGATGCACAACCACCTCCGGCAGAACATGTGCCCAGCCCACCAGAACCGGAGCCTGGCCAATGGGCCCAGCCACCCCCGGCTGGACCCTGAGGAGATCCAGATGGCAGATGTAAGTGGTGGTATTTCCAAGTCTCCCTCTGAGCCCTAGCTGTATCGTCAGGCTTCCGGTGCCCCTGAAAGATGAGCCAGGGTGGCAGCCAGCCCCCCATGCTCAGCCTTGCCTGCTAGCCTGGTCTTGCCTCACCAGGATGACTGGCCTCACTTTGCCCACTTCTTTATGGAAGGGCAGGGAGATCAATTTGCTGGGGCTGTCACTGCTCCTACCCCAAGTCATTTATCCTGTGGACCCCCTCCCAACCTGGAGCTTAGTGCTTCACTTCCTCATCCCCACCAGGAAGGAAGGCCACTCAGTCACCTGGCACTAACTCCTGCCCAATTCTCTGTTCCAGTATATCTCCAAGAATGTGCCAGCAACAGACCACGTCATCCGCAGGGAAACCGAGACAACCTTCTCTGGGAGCCACTCCTGTTCTCCGTCTCACCACTGCTCCACAGCCACACCCACCTCCAGCCACAGGTGGGCACCCCAAGGCCCCCACACAGACGTGCAGACTTCGTGCCCACACCCACAGAGAGCCAGGCTCTGTACTGAGGGTCCCTCTGAGCGGGAGGTTGCGGGGAGGGCGGGGTTCTAAACCAGAACCCACTGCCAAGCATTCATCCAGATGCTCGGGGGACCGATTCCCTTTTCCAGTCCAAACCAGCCCCAGAGCAACAGCAGCAGCACTGCACTCCCACCTAACAGTTAGCGTTGTCTGGGCCTCACTACCACCACCCTCTCTGGCATAAAGTGCCTCCTCACTTGATACGCTCTCCTGCGTTTGCCCACAGGAGCCTAGTCCATCTTGGCCTCCTTCTGCCCAGAGGTAGGGCGGCCTGTCCACACAAGCACAAGGCTCACACAGCCCAGAAATAATATGGTTGACCCCTCTCTTCCCTGGGCATAGGCAGGCTCCTTTGTACTGGCCACTGGGCCTGGGCTCCTGAGATAGGTGGCTAAGGACCATGGGAGTGGAAGGGTCCCAGACAGGGGACTCTGGGCCTAGGCTAAGGGGAGGCTGGTTACAGGGAGGAATGGAAGAAGCCTTTGCATGTTGCAGCTCACCCATCCAGAGGACCCCAGCCCTCCTTCTCCTTTCATCAGGGTTGGGCATTTGTGATACTATACATCAGCCCAGGGTGGAGTAGGGCAAAGAGCTGAGGGAGCCTGATAGGGAATGAAGAACCAGAGAGGAGGTGGGCCTGCGACGATACCTGCTGGGTTGCCCTGCCCCTTCCTGACCCCCAACTCACCCCCTCCTGACTTCTCCAGGCATGAGAGCCACACATGGAGCCTGGAACGTTCTGAGAGCCTGACCTCTGATTCCCAGTCGGGCATCATGCTGTCATCAGTGGGCACCAGCAAGTGCAACAGCCCAGCATGTGTGGAAGCCCGGGCACGGCGGGCAGCAGCCTACAGCCTGGAGGAGCAGCGCAGGGCCACCGTGCCACCTTACCATGACTCCATAGACTCCCTGCGTGACTCTCCACACAGCGAGAGGTCAGTTCCTACCCTGTGACCAGAGATTCCCCACCTTGGCCAGGAAGCTGGCACCACAGACCTAGGGCTGACCCTAGGGCTGATCTCAGAGACACTCCAAAGAGCCTCATTCCCATTTTTCAGATGCGCAAACAAGGTCCCTCGAAGGTTCAGTGATCTGCTCAGAGTCATCAGCTTTTTAATGACAGACTGGGGCTATGGCCAGGCCAATGGTCCCTGGTGTGCCATGACCATCTAATTTAATTGTGTGACTAGGACACTTTTCAGAGTAGGAGAGGATGTTATTAATAATTGCACTAGAACATCAGGAACAAGCAGGGGCTGTCCCGAACAAACCAGAACATATGCTTGTTCTACCCTGTGTCACCTAGCAGGAACAGAAACACACTAAGATCTATGAGGAGACTGACCAGTCCAGGATGGGCATGAGCCAAGAATGACCACAGACCCAGGTAGTATCAACAACAAGCCCCTGTGGAGCAAGGCTCCCAAGCAGTGGATGCAGTGAGAACCAGGAAACTCCCCTTCTTCCCTGACTCCAAGCAAGGAGTCACAGGGGACAGCCCCCTCCCTCACTTAGCCCTCAAGTGGCCCTTGGCGAGTGGGATCTGTGAGAGAAGAGCAGAAAAAGGTGCAAGAACTCCAGGCTGGAGTTGAGAAAGAGGAACAAATGTTCTTCCATTCTCAACTCAGCCTGCTCCATGGCAGCCCCATGCTGGGCAGGCCTGCCTGGGGACCCAGAGATGGTCCACCTTATTTTTGCTCACAGCTGCCTATGGAAAGTGCTAAGCACAGGACACCCCACCTGGGCAGAGGAACCCAGTAGGACTGCAGGATCTGGGAAGCAGCCATATTTTCCAAGACCAACATTTCCAAACCCAGCTCTACCACCTGTGTGATTTGGGGCAGGTTTATCACCTTTGTGCCTTTGTTTCCTTATCTGTACAACAGGGAAAACAATGCCTGTCATTTTTGTGACAGCCACCAGAAATCATGTACGCAAAGTTCTTTGCCTCCTGTCTGGCATGAAGCTGGTGCTCACTAGGCATAGCTATTGTTATCAATAGCAATAGGACTCCTTAATGGTTGGGAGGTGGAGAGACGGCAAAAGCATTCCAGGCAAGGGGCATATCTTGAAGAGCCAGCAGACTCACTCCGGAACAGGGCTGGTGAGGTGCTTGGAGCACAGCGAGCTGTGGGGAGAAGAGCTGGGCTGAAACAGGCTGACCAGAGCCAGATATGGATGGCTGATGGTCCTGGGCTTCTGCTTAGGAGGTGGGCCCAGATGAGTAAGCAGAGTTATGACTTTAAAAGATTGCTCTGGGAACTGCATAGAGTGAAAAAGGAGAGACCCTGGAGTGGGGGAATGACCAGAGTGAACTACTAGTCCCAGAATGAGGTGGAGCAGGATGAGGGTGGCTCCAGGAGAAGGGGAATGGGTATGCCTTGGTGGTTACTTGGATGTGGGTGTTGGAGAGAGAAGAGAGGGGAGTCAGGTGATTCAGAAAGAGAGTGGTAGGGCCCCCAGAGCGCAGTGAGGTGCTAGCTCCACAGTTTGGAAGAGAGGTATGGAGGTGGGTGGTCCCTGTACTGAGGTGGACAATCGTTGGGCCAAGAGACTGGTGGGCTTCAGCAAGGGGGGTGTGGAGAAAGAAAAGGGACAATTGCCTGAGACCCAGATGAGGAGATACTAGCAAGGGCAAACTTCTGGGGGAACTGGTGGTCTTAAGTCCCAGAGACACTTTAGTGGGGTCTTAGTAACTGTCAGCCCTGGTCTGAGGATGCTGCCTGATGTATGAGCAGTCACTTCCCTGAGGCTTTTAGCTACAATATCAGGAGTATTTCTCCTACTGAAGTCATCATCCATGGGATGAACTGTCCCAGCTGGAACAGTGAGTCCAAGTCACAGGCATGGGTGAATGGGTACTAATGGCTTCAGGAATTGGGCAGTATAATCCTGGTTCCTGCCTGGCCTCTGTTCAAATCCCACTCCACCACTTCCTGGTTGTGTGAACCTTGAGAGACTTAAATGTTCTGAGACTTACAGTTTCCTCACATGTGCTATGCAAGTAACATAAGGGTCTTAAAGAATTACTGTATTAGATGAGATCATCCATGTCAAATGCCTCAGTGTAAGCGTGACCCAAAGTAACCTTAAGTAATACCAATGACTGTGAGCATCCCCACAGCAAAAGACCATTCACGGAGGCTTACAGTGGGTCAGGCAGGCACTGGGCTATGGCATCCTGCTGATACATTCATGGGCTCATCCCAACAACACTATGGAATGAGCACTGTGGTTATCCCCGCATAACAGATAAGGAAACTAAGGCTCAGAAAGGTTAAGGAAATTGCTTAGGGTCACTGAGGATTACCACCATGGTTCTTGCAGGTGTGATCTAAGGCAAGATCATTGCTTTCCTCTTTTCGTCGGGTTACACACACACACACACCACATCCCCACGACCCACGCCTCTGCCTCTCCCTACAGGTATGTGTCGGCCCTGACCACGCCTGCGCGCCTCTCTCCCGTGGACTTCCACTATTCGCTGGCCACGCAGGTGCCGACTTTCGAGATCACGTCCCCCAACTCAGCGCACGCCGTGTCGCTGCCGCCAGCTGCGCCCATTAGCTACCGCCTAGCGGAGCAGCAGCCGCTCCTGCGGCACCCGGCGCCTGCTGGCCCCGGGCCCGGCGCAGACATGCAGCGGGGCTTCGACAGCTACTACTACCCCGCGGCGGGGCCTGGGCCGCGGCGCGGCGCCTGCGCGTTGGGCGGAAGCCTGGGCAGCCTGCCCGCCAGCCCCTTCCGCATCCCGGAGGACGACGAGTACGAGACCACGCAAGAGTGCGCGCCCCCGCCGCCGCCGCCGCCGCGAGTCCGCGGCGCGTCCCGCAGGACGTCGGCGGGGCCCCGGCGCTGGCGCCGCTCACGCCTCAACGGGCTGACGGGGCAACGCGCGCGCACAGCGAGGGACTCGCTGTCGCTGAGCAGCGGCTCGGGAGGTGGCTCGGCCTCGGCCTCGGACGACGACGCGGACGACGCGGACGGGGCGCTGGCCGCGGAGAGCACGCCCTTCCTCGGCCTGCGCACTGGGCACGAGGCGCTGCGCTCAGACTCGCCGCCGCTGTGCGGGGCGGCCGACAGCAGGACTTACTACTCCCTGGACAGCCACAGCACGCGCGCCAGCAGCAGACACAGCCGCGGGCCGCCGCCGCGGGCCAAGCAGGACTCGGCGCCCCTCTAGGGCCCGCCGCCCCTGTCGCCCCCGTCTGTAAGGAGAAAGGAGACCACCGACTGGAGAGAGGAGGAAAAAAAGAAATAAAAATATTTTTATTTTCTATAAAAGGAAAAAGGTATAACAAAATGTTTTATTTTCATTTTAGCAAAAATTGTCTTATAATACTAGCTAACGGCAAAGACGTTTTTATAGGGAAACTATTTATATGTAACATCCTGATTTACAGCTTCGGAAAAAAAAAAGAAACAACAAAAAAAAGAGAGATGGGCCAACTTTTTGACTCTTTAATAGAAACCTATATTGTGGTGCCTTTTGCTGTACGCTAATCTGGAGCTCCTGGAGAGAAGTCTGGGTTGCAGGTTGGGGGTTGTGGGGGATGTTGGATCCCGAGCTGGCGGGGGTGAGAGAAACCCGGCAGCGGGCGGGGGGGGGGGGGGGGGGGGGGGGGGGGGGGGGGGGGGGGGGGGGGGGGGGGGGGGGGGGGGGGGGGGGGGGGGGGGGGGGGGGGGGGGGGGGGGGGGGGTTGGGGGGGGGGGGGGGCAAGGTGCGGAGCGTGATGGATTGGCCCTGAAGACAGAAATGAGGACTGCAGTAGCTTTGCCCACTTGTAAGATCTTGAGTCCTGGGCCCCCCAAAGAGAGGGCAGGGATCCTAGGCTTGGAGCTAGAGTTGGGATCAGGTCACGTCCAGGGAGAGACTAAGGCCCAGCGACAGCAACCTGAATGGGGAGGGGGCCTCCCCGCTCCTCACAGCTGCTAAGGGAGGGGGCACTGAGAACCAGGTCTTCCCAACAGCCCCTGCCCCAGGGAGGGGGCAGCTCTGCCAGGGCCCCAACGTTTGCGGCTCCTCCTCCCCCATGGCCTCCAGGATGCCCCCTCCGTCCTCTGCAGCACCTTCGTTTACAGGTCGTCTTTTCTATTTTACGCCTGCATGTCCTTTGCATTTCAGATTCTTTAGATTGGATGCATGGTCACGCTGGGACCGAGAAGAGCCACTTGACAGTGTATTTGAATCCCCTTTTAGCAATAACGTAACACCATTTCCTTCTCACCGCCCAACCCCCCAGTCCCTAACCCATCTATGACTTTCACTCTCCAGCCCTGTCCTCCTCACCCAAAGCTGGGTCCACTGCTGATTTGTCTAAAGGTAATTGTTTAAAAATTATCCCAAACAAATGGGAACCCTGCCCTGAAATGTCCAAAAACCTGACTGTTGACACTTGAACATTTTTATATTATAAATAAAATCAGAAATAACTCATGCTTGACTGTGTGTGCCTAGCCCCCAGGCGAGAAGGGAAGGTGAAGGTTGAAGACCTGGGGTGGAGATGGATGGCTACTGGGGCGGAAGTTGGAGAGGGCCAGGGCAGTCCCTGAGAGGAAGAGACGGTCCCTCCAATCTCCCTGGCTACAGTTCCCAGGATCAGCTCCAATCCTCCTCCCTCTTCCAAGAACATTCACAAGGTATCTCCCCTGGCTGCTGGGGAACCTGGCCAAGGGGCTGACCCAAATTACTCTGCTTCAAGCTCAGCCTCAGAACTCTGGCCCAGTTCCTGCCCTGGAGCTACAGGGGCCCGACTGAGGCAACAGTTTCCGGGCCTAAGTGGGTGAGGAGAAAAGGATTGTGGGGTTGGCACTGGGTTAGCTGAGGCAAGATGACCCTTGGGGCCTCAGGCATGTCACAGGCAAAGTCTGGACATGCAAGGTAGATAATGGGTATACTCAGCTGCCAGGAGGACTACAGCTGCTGTAGCTTGTAAGCCCACAGGGTGTTGCACTTTTCCCAACTTTGGACCCCTCAGCGCCAGAACTTGTCTAAACCCGCAGTCCCTGATGAAGAGTACATGATTTCAGGTATGAAGAAAGCAGAGGGAGGTCCGGGGTTAAGAAGCTTTTGCCTTCATTGATTAATTTATTAAACCAGATTCCAGCCCAACATGAAGGTATCTTCTGTCCAAATTGCTCAGGTGGTTGGCTTGTGTACATATGCATGCGAATACCCCTAGGATGTGTGTAGTCAATTCAGAGACCTATGGATGGGAGGGCCAGAAAGGCTTAAGGTTGAGAGCAATTAGGTATCAACAGGGCCTGAGTTCACATTCCAGCTCTGCCCCTCACTAACTGTGGGACTTCCCTACGCTGCAGCTTCCTCAGCTGAAATGGTGATGCTAATACCTACTTCAAAGGAATGTCGAAGAGGTTATATATATAAAGCACCCAGTATAACTTCTGGACATGATACAGGCATACTTCAGAGAGATTGCAAGTTCAGTTCCAGACCCCACAGTGAAGTGAATCTTATAATAAAGCAAGTCATAAGCTTTTGCTTCTTGCCTTCAATTTGCAAAATATAAAACATCTGTGAAGCGCCATAAAGCGAGGCATGCATGTAGGTGCCTGTTAACGGCTAATTTGATGATGGCGATGATGATATCCTATGTCTTGCATTCTTGAATCACAGAGTGGCAAAAATTGGATGAAAGAAAGGTGATGGAGAAAAGAACTAAAATCATTGTATTTATTGGGGGCACTGGAAAAAATATCCACTAAGGAAAATAACTGACTAAATTCTACATAAACCTGCAAGTCACCTAGCCCCCATCTGATTATCTCATCCAGCTCCTTCTGCTGGCTCTGAGTTTGCTGTTGGCTTTAAATTTTTCTGAAGGCCAGTAATTTCTCTATGTCATCCCAAGTAATCAGAAATGAACTCTTGGTGAACCCACTGACCTTTTTATGACCCCAAGTAATTAGGAATGAACTCTTGGTGAACCCATTGACCTCTTCCTGACCCAGTTTTGTGTCCTCATTTGACCCTTCTGAAGCCCAACTTGCTGTTACCTTCTAAATTTTTAGTCAGAAACTAAGAATTGACCACCCAATGAACCCATTGACCTCTATGTGACCCCAAGTAATTAGGGATGAACTTTTGATGAACCCATTGGCCTCTTCATAACCCCAACTAAATAGAAATGAACTGTTGGTGAACCCATTGACCTCTTCTTGACCCAGCTTAGTGTCTTCATTTGACCCTTCTGAGGGCCAAATTGCTGTTACCTTCTAAATTTTCAGTCAGAAAACAATCCATGATTCCAATGAACCCACTGACCTCTGTGTGACCCCAACTAATTAGGAATAAACTCTTGGTGAACCCATTGACCTTTTCATGACCCCAAGTAATTAGGAATGAACTCCTGGTGAACCCACTGACTTCTTAATGACCTAGCTTAGTGTCCTCTAAGGGCTGAGTTGTTACCTTCTAAATTTTCAGCCAGAAACCCCCCCTTTCACTCCAGTGAACCCACCAACATCTACGTGACCCCAAATAATTCTGAATGACCACCTGGTAAATTCATTGGCCTTCACATGACCCCATTGGTGCTTTCATCATCTGCTTTGGATTCTAAGATACCTGCTGAGAGTCTAAGGCCAGAACCTAATCTAGTTCCTTGACTCTTTTCTCTTCATTGTAGCCACTTATTCATTTCACAGGTGTGAATAGGACCTGGGAGCATGTGTGACCAGAGTGCCATTCTGTCTCTCCACTTTGCCTCTCCAATTTCTGCCTTGGGGCATCTTTAGTATGGCCTGTCAGGAAGATATATACTCCTGTTTAGTGATGTCCCTACTACCATCCTGTCCCCCAGGAGCACTTAGGACATTCAGGCAGCTTCCTGAGTCATTGTCTTTTTCCCCACTGCTCCAATTCTTTCTTCTTCTCTCTGCCAGGTCATTTTTGGCTTGTCTCCCCAGTCTGCCCAGAGTCCCAAATGGTAATTGTGACTGCTTGTCCCCCTCCCCACTAGACTGTGAGCCCCACGTGGACAGGGAACTCATTCTTTTCTCACCACAGTATCCCCAGCGCCCACCACAGTGTACAGCACTGTTGACTTTGATGGAACGAGAGGATGAAGGCTCAAGCGATTGTCGTGGAGAGTCAGCCTCCAGGAATCCCTGAGCCTGCAACCACTGCCCGGGACCACCAGATGGCGCAAAACACTTACAGCATCTCACCTGTGATCCTCCAGCCCCTAGATTTGAACAGTCCTGGAAAGTGGGCATTGTTAGGGGCATAGGTTGTGGGGCGAACATAATGGTCCATTAGAAGGCAGGAAAAAAATATTAGGACTCTGATTTAGATTTATTTTCATCTCATCTTTTTAAAATTTCTATTTTTGTGTGTTTTATAATGTACATAATATTTTAGTACAGTAGTACATGTATATAATTTACAATAAATAATTATACAATTAAGAAAATGAATTAAAAATTTTTTTTACTGATGGGAGGCACAACTAGTGCTCAGGGAACAGACAGAGCTTGGTCTGTAATGGACAGAGCTTGGTCCTCTGCTTTCACTCACCCGCCCTCATGAGGTAGAGGATGGGAAGCTGACCCCAAAAATCAAAGGACCTTTGAGACAGCATGGAGAAAGTACAGAGAGCTATTTATGTTGCCACATTGTTCTTTCAATTTCACTTAAGTGAACATTTATTTCCCCTCAGCAAAATGAAGGGGCCAGATGGTTTGGTTATAAAATAAACTTTAGCTGATCCAAATTAAATAATCTGGATTTAAATCACTACATCTCTCCATAGACTTACATGCCCCTTGCATCAAATGTGAGTGGGCTTGTAAATGTTGGGTACTTAGTTGCAAGGTTGATTTATTAACTAAATGTGTTACCACTGAAGTCAAATTGCTGGCCAAACTACAGTAATCTATTTTAAAAATAGAAAGGATTTACTCATAATAGCTGCCTTGAGGGTGTCATCACCCCCACCACTTGTCAATCTGAGGAACATAGGGTTTAAAAAATGCTAGTCTGTGATCATCGTGTGGCAAACTTCTCTATGTTCTTAGCTAGAGTTTCTGAGTCACTAGAACAGTGAAAGAAAGATCAGCCTAAAAAACAATCAGCAAGTTGTCATTCCACCTTTTTCCAAAACCAAGGATTAATGGCTTCCATAACCTTTGCCTACCAAACATCTTAGGGCTTGTTGACAAGTGGTTATTTGCAAGGCAGAGTGTCTTTTATTCCTGTAGCAGATTTGTACAAGAGGCTACCTCTGGAGCTCAGATACCTGGCAGCACCAACATAAAGACCAAAACATAAACAAAGCCATGGTCCCATCCCACTCACACATCAGGATGCCTTTGGGACAGATGGGTGGCGCACATAACACTCTCTCTCTATCCCAAAACATCAACTGTAAGAGCAGTATAAGTCACAGGTCAGCCGGAAGGGGGGGCGGGAAATGGTGTAAGAGAAGGTCAGCCCTATTTCAAGCTTCCCTCCCAGAGTGCCAGGGCCACCAGGGGGCCAAATAGCAGCCCTCCTTGCTAACAGGCAGAGTTCTGAAATCAGCTTTTCTTTCATCTTATTTCATCCTCTTAACTAATCATCAGTTCCAAAACCATCTTTAAAGGGAATCCTTATATATATATAATATATATATATAATTCTTATATATATACATTTATGTTCATATAAAAGAAAGCAATAGTGGCCTCAATGGGTGGAAGGTAAGGTGGACACACAAGTGAGCAGAGACAGCTTGGTATGAAGGGAACAGGCCAGGGTCCTGGATTATTGTGATGTGAGGCAGGGAGTATGGGCATGGTTCCAGAGGCTGCTGGGTGAAGGGAGGAGAGGATGGTGCTGGTGGTCTGCAGACCTGCTGCTGGTCAACTCAGAGGAAGGAGGAGGAGAAAGGTGGGGGGTCCAAGTTGAGACCTGGAGTCAAGACCTGCCCCTGGAAACAAGGGAGATGATGGAGGAACTTGTGAAAAGACGAGGGCCTGGGAAGTCACCTGCCCTTCCCGCTTCTCCAGCGAGATGGTGTCCAGAGCATGCACACAGCTGGCCTACAAAATGAGGTTCTGTGGTGGAGAGGAATACCAGGGCTGGGGAGAGGGCCTGAGGCCCAGAAAAGCCCAAGGATGCAAGAATATCAACTCTATGAATAGCATCTTAATCTCCTTGGCCCACAAGTCTCTCCACACCCTCTGGCTGCCCGTCAACTGCCTGGAGCTAGTCCGAGTGGCCCCTGGCTGGAATTGTGCTCACTGACCCCTCTGGGGGCATCTGCCTGCCTCTGAGGCCTGCCCATCTGTTTCAGCTAAGTATCAGGACCAGTGGTACCCTTTGTGGCTTTGCTGCCAGTCACAGTTCCATGGCCCTGGCTGAGGGCAGGGCTCGAGTGTGTCTTGCGAAGAGAAGGATCATCCCCCTCCATGGTGGCCAGTCGGGCCTCAATCCGCTCCAAGTCATCTGAGTCCACTTTGATTTTCACAGACAGGAGGTGGATATAGGTCTCATAACGGCTTTTCTGTGGAAAGGGCAAAGAAAGGCCAAAACAAAGTCAAAAGACAAATATCAAAGTGGGAAAAAATATTTGTACCTTACATGACAAAAGACTAATTTCCTTAATATTCAAAGAATTCTCACAAATCAATAGAGGAGATAGACAATCCAATTTACAAATGGATAAGGAACATGCACAGAAATTTCACTCATAATTTTAAAATCAAACTAATTGGCAGTGACTTCTTGGATATGACACCAAAAACACAGGCAACAAAAGTAAAAATAGACAAATGGGATTACACATCAAAATTAAAACTTCTGTGTATCAAAGGACACAATCAATAGAGTGAATGGGTAGTCTAAAGAATGGGAAAATATATTTGACCTGCTAAAGGTCTAGCATCCAGAGCGCGCACGTATGTGTGTGTGTGTGTGTGTGTGTGTGTGTATGTGTGTATCCTACAACTTAACAACAAAAACACAAAGAACCCAATTTACAAATAGGCAAGGAACTTGAATAGAGATTTCTCCAAAGAAGATATACAAATGGTCAACAAGCATATAAAAAGATGCTCAACATCACTAATTATTAGGGCAATGTAGATCAAAATCACAATGAGCTACCTCATGCCCATTAGGATGACTACCATAAAAGAAAAACATGAAAAAAAATGCCAAGTGTTGGTGAGAATGTGCAGAAATTGGAATCCTTGTGCACTGCTGATGGGAATGAAAAATGGTACAGCTGCTGTGAAAAACAAAAAGAATATGGCTGTTTCTCAAAAAGTGGAAAACAACATTACTATAGGATCCAGCACCACCACTTCTGGAGATAGATAGATAGATAGATAGATATCCAAAAAGAATTGAAATCAGGGTCTTGAAGAAATATTTGCACACTCGTGTTCATAGCAGCATTATTCTCAATAGCTAAAAGGTGGAAGCAACCACAATGTCCTCAGCAGATGAACAGATAAACACAATGTGGTATACACATATTCATCCTTTAAAAAAAGGAAATTCTCACATATGCCACAGCATGGATAAATCTTGAAGACATTATGCTAAATGGCATAAGCCAGTCACAAAAACACAAGTTCTATGTGATTCCACTTACATGAAGTTCCTAGAGTAGTCAAATTCAGAGACACAGAAAGTAGAAAATGGTGGGTGCCAGGGGCTGAGGTGCAGCAGGTTGAGGGTTTGTATAACAGGTACAGAGTTTCAGTTTGGGAAGATGAAAAAGTTCTGGAGATGGGTTGCACAACACTGTGACTAGATTTAACACTACTGAACTGTACACTTAAAAATGGTTAAGATGGTACATTTTATGCTATGTGTATTGTATCACAATTAAAGCTTTTTTAAAAAATCCAAATTAAAATAGTAATGAGATACCATCTGTTAAACCTATCAGATAGGTGAAGATTAAAACATTCGATAATGTCCACTGTTGTGACAACATGGAGAGATATCTTCACTGGCTATTAAAAGGGTTGTAAATTGATAAACAGTTAAGAGAGAGATTTGATAGCATCTGATGGCCTTGACTCTTGAGCTTCAGACCCTCACCACCTTGGGGGAGGCTGAGGTCCTGGAAGAAGCAGGGACTGAGGCTCAGGAGACCCTGTTCTCGCCCAGCTCAGCCACAGGAGCAGAATGACCCTTCATTGCTGGGCTTCAGCCCCCCTCAGCTTCAGTTAAGCCAGGCAGGAGTGAGAAAGACCAGGGTACTGGGGCTACCATCTGTCACCTGGGTTAGGATCCTAGCTCCTGTGCTTCTCAAATGTGTCACCTCAGGCAAATGATCTGACCTCTCTAAGCCTCAATTTCTCTGTCTATAAAATGGAGATGATGACAGAATCCATTTCACAGAGGTGATATGAGAATTAAATCAGTTAATACAGGGGGAACGAGGAGAAACACACCTGGCATTCACAAGACTCAGTCTACTGTCACTGTTGCCATCATCATTTTTATGTTGTAGAGTGGATCTGAGAAGATTTCTGAAAGCTACAAAGCTTTATGTTTTTCAAAAGGTCAAGGTCTATCCTGGAAACTCTCCTCTGTCCCGCATACCTCAGCAGAAAATCTAGAGACTGCGATTGATGACTTCCCTTCCTGTTCTAGGGGCTTCCTAGCTTGGTGTTAGTCTCTGTCTATCTGTCCACCCCCACGTACAGGTCCATGGGAAGTCCCAAATGGACAAGTGGTTCCTGCTTTCCTTTCCCAAGCTAAACCCCTATCCCTCACCCAGTGAAGGCAATGCTCTGTCAGCCCTATTTGCAAAGCATCATGAGGCAGAATCAGGGTAGTGGGCAGAGAGAGACAAGACGGAAAGAAGGGAGAGCTTAGGAGAGATTAAATTGCTTTGCTTGAAACATGTGAAAGAGGAAAATGAGACAAAGGGGAAAAGCCACGTGAATAGGGCTTGAGAGTGCTGTGGTTTGGTTGGGAAAGTTTCCTGAGGAAGCTAGGTCTGTGGGCTAGGAGGGGCAAGAAGGGGGTTGGAGAAGGGTGACAGGGGTGGCAGAGGTTTCCAATAGAGCCCGGCTCGTGCTTTTTGAGAGACACAAGTGAGGGTACCATTGTTTGATTAACAATTGGCAGCTGGACTTTGCAAAGATTTGCCCACAGAAGGCCATGCCTGGTTTATGATTGCCTTAGGGGAGCCCCCAAAATAGGTAACCTCCAAGCTCCTGGCTATGGAATGATGTTGGGGGCAGGGGGTAGAAGACAGAAGCTGGTCTCCTCCTCTGGCCCCGCCCTGTCCTTCACAATCTGTCCCACAGAGGGCCCACCTCAAACATGAGATAGTGCTCCTTCAGCCGGCTCTCCTCTGCCTCCTTGGATTTGTGGCCCCTCTCAACGGGGTGACACCTGTGCTCGGCCAGCTCTGCAGTCACCTGCCTCAGCTTATTCTCATGAGAACGCAGCTGCTCCTCCTGCAAAGACAAGTCATAAATTGTGAAGTCCCACTCTCAGGATGTCATAAGGTGCATCTGAACCTGTCCTGCCAGAATCTACTTCACCAAAGGGAAACTGAGGCCTGGCCAGGTCATCAAATACATGGGGTAGAGCCAGGATCCGGACCCAAGGGATCACTCCTCCACCTATCTTCCTTCCTCCCTCTCTGCTCTTGTCAGCATTAGCTCTCCTAGGTACTCCCCGGCGAGCCTGAGAGGTGAGAGAACCTCACACTTGTATGTGCACATTTACACTCCTTGACACAGACACAGAATCACCCAGACACAATCCCTCACGTGGACTCACATGCACACTGGCCCAAGGGGCAGTGTGACCTCAATTACCCTTGACTTCACATGACACTCACCTTCTCTCACATGCATACCCACATACCATGGTTGCTGACCGAGGATCACTCACAGACGAGAGCACACACACAACCCACCCACCACAGTGCAGCCATGGGCAACGGGCTTTGTTCGTGTGTGTGTGTGCATGCGTGTATGGTGTGGGTGTGTGCATTGAGTGTGCGTGCACAGGGGCTGTGGGCATAAGCAGCAGCCCCGGGAGCTCTGTGGAGAGGCTGGGGACAGGGGCCCAGTAGGAAAAGGGCCAGCAGCTGACTAAGACAGGAAGAAGCTTCCCCTGCCCTCGACCCCTCCAGCAGTGGTCCACCACTTATCCTTCCCTCTGAAAAAAGAAAAAAAGTAAAACTGGAATGTGGATGAATTTGAGAGTTTTTTTAGAATTACAAATAAAACATTTAAGGGTAGGTGACTGGATGACGGGTCAGCCAAGTGTCCCTGTCCCTAGCTCCCTATGACACACACATTCTCTCACATTCATGCCCAGACACACACAATGTCCACAGACACACAATCACATCCACAGGATATACCACCATTGGCACAGAAGCACACCTATGCCACCCACCACAGCACTGCCAGGCCTCTGTGTGGCATGTGGCCTCAGTCTTCCCATCTGTAAATGGGAGTGGGGTGGGGATGGAGGAGAAGGTCCGCCCCTTTGCCTCGTCCCTTAGCCCCGGACCAGGCACTATGTAGGAGCTGAGGTGGGGGCTGCTGACTGGGGGAGTGGCACAGAGGAGGCCGCTGGGAGAGGCAGCGTCCTGATCCCAGGAGCTCGTACCTGGCAGAGGCGAGTGGTGCAGGAGGGCAGCAGGGGGCGGCAGAGCTTCTTCATGGAGCTGACAGCGGCGGGGAAGGCAGGGGCTGAGAAGATGGCAGCCACCAGGTTGATCCTAAGGATCCAGGACAGCATTTCCTCCTTGCTCCTGGGGACAGGAAAAGAGGGGAAAGGGCACTGGCTCCTCACAATAGAACTCCTCTCCCGCACCTGGCACTCAGTACCCAGCAGTAGCCTGGCACAGAGAGGCCACAAATACCTCCAAGTAGGTGGGCAAAGGAGTGAGGGAGGAGGGCAGGAGGAGGGCTAGATGGGCCTGGTCACATGTGGGTAGGAAGCTCCCTTCTGTCCCAGCTCCCAGGCAAGATCTGAATTTTTATGTGAAAATAAAGCTGCTGGGTCCAGAGCTAATGGCCCTGGAGCTAACGAGTCCCAGAGCCAGCAGGCCCGGGGACCATGAGAGGCAGCTGGGCAGCTGGTCATCCCCGCTGCTCTCCCAGCACGAACTTGCCCGTCCTGAGAGCTTGCCTACTAGCGTCCCTCATCTGGCACATAAAACCCCAATCTCAAGTCACAGAAGAATGGGGTGCAGGGGAGTGGACAGAAGGCCTTACCGGGAAATGATTCCCGATACCCCGACTTAGAGCGAAGGATGTTTCGTAACGACTCCACCTGCCGCACATGTAGGGGATTAGTGCACATCAGAGTCACCGGAGGGCTTGTTAAAACCCAATTGCCAACCCTGCCCCAGAAGTTCTGATTCAGCCGGTCTAAGGCGGGGCCAGAAAAACTGCATTTCTAACAAGTTGGCAGGAGATGCTGAGGAGACCACACTTGGAGAAGCCCTGCTGCCAGGCATCCCTGCTGTTGGTTTGTGCCTACGTGCAGGGGAAACTGAGGGCACCTCCCCTGAAATGGATGACAAGAGGGCTGCGGTGCAGGCTCCACGCGGCAGGCCCTGAGCCCAGGGTGGGAGTGAGGGGGCTGCCACTCCTACTTACGGTGCCTGGAACAAGAAGACCCTCCAGTCGGCCGTCTTCAGCTTGAGCACGTTGGATTTTTTGCTGTAGTCAGAGGCCCTGGTGGCCAGAGCATGGTGCACACGAATAGCATTCTTCAAGTCACCCTCGGACAAAGCTTTGTCAGGCCTGTACTCATCCTGGACAGGGGTGGGCAAGCCCCTGTCATGACCAGGCTCCCGGCTTACTGACCCACACCTCCTCCATCCTCACTCGCCCTCCCTCTCATGCTCCTTCCCTCTGTCCTTATATCTCCCTCCATTTTAGCTCCTACTGCTGTGATGCCATGCCCACCCCAATAAGAATCACTCCAGGCACTCCTCCTCGCACACCAGTTTGTCCCAGAGGCCTGAACAGGCCTTAAACTGGGTATCCTCTGAGTCCCTGGCATTTAAAAGACCCCTCCCTGAAACTGCCTAAGCCCCCAGTCCTGCCCAAAACCCTCATTCTGCTTTGTGGGTAAAGACACTGGGGCAGTCTCTCACCTTCTGCAGGTACAGGATGGTCCCTTTGAGTACTGCGTAGAATTTCTTCCAGCCACGCCTCCCACGGGGCGCTGGGGAGGGAGGCATGGGTAGGGTGGCCACAACCACCCGCCCCAATATCTCCTCCCCTGCCTCCCCCACGTCTACCTGTGTGTGCATCCCCTGAGAATTGGCCAAGGGGGGCAGACCCCATCTGGATTAGCATCCCTCCCCATGCCCCTTTCCCCGCCTGACACCCACTCCTCTTGCCATCCATGTCGGCGTGAGTCTTCCGCGTCAGCACACCATGCTTGTAGGTGGTGGCGCTGAGAGCCTGCGGGACATCCAGGAAGGGGTTGCCACCATCCAGGATCCGTGTCACCTTCTTTGTGCCTGTCCCAAACTTGTCATCCACCAGCTCAGAGAGTGATTTCCTCAGTTCATCCTCATCACTAGGAAAGTACTAGGCCTAAGCACCACCTCCAAGGAGGCCTCCGCCCTGCATCAACATGCCCGCTCCCCACCCATCACCCTTCTGGGAGCCAGTCAAGGTGACTAGCAGAAATGAGGAGGTTCCAATTTCAGATCACAGACCCCGATCTTTGACCCCTCCCTTCAGTCTTTAATTCTGGCCCCTGGCCTTTGATTTTTGGCCTCCACGCTCCAAACCTCACCCTTGATCACAAGTTGGAGAACTTACTATCTCCAATCTTTTTTCCTGGTCCTCCTTCTCCTCTCTCCAACCCCAAAAGCAATCACTTATGGCCAGACCGAAACTTCTGCCTAAGCCCCATGGATATGCTGGGGATGAGATGCATAAAGTCTAGAGTCCCCACTGGAGCCCTGAAAGAAGAATGTCAGTTCTTCCCCATGGGGTTGGGATTTCTAACGATCCCTACCTGGGACTTCTACATGGGCCCAAAGACCCAGGCTGCCCTAGGGAGCAAAGCAGGGCAGGTGGCTACTTTCCCAGGGGCCTGTCAGTCTCCCCAGTTGGTAGGGTCACCACACATCTTTCCAAATGGCTGGGCACCTCCATGTCTCATTACCTTCATAGGGGAAGAAGTTAGGGGGCAGTCACCTCTCCCCACTGCCAAAAAAAGTTGACACGTAAACATGTTGATATTCTTGGTGTCACAGGGGGACCTATGCCTCCTGCCTGCCTGCCTACCTCCCAAAGGGAAAAGTTATCATTTGGGAATAGTGGCACTATCCCCAGTACAGAAAACCAAAGCTCTGGTGTTCCACATCATGGAACTAAAGCCACAGTTCAATCTATTCCATAGCAGCGTAAATGTTGCACACTTTTTATCAGGACAGAAAACAAACCCAAAGGGGAATTCAAAATCAGGTGCTGGTCAGCTGGACAAGGGTCACAAGGGCCCCGGGGGTGGCGGGGGTCGGTGGGGAGAGAAATCAGCACCATGGAGAGTGGCCAGAGCACCTTCCGTGCACTGCCAGTCACTTCCCCTTTCCCACCCAGAGATTCAGTCTCTCCATACCTATGCCCATGGGTACTACTTACATGGCCCATTCCAGCTTTTCATTCTTGATGGAGTTGTAAAGGGTCTGGGAGAAAGGTAAAGAGAGAGAAAGGAGTTCTGATTAAAAATCAAAGAAATCTCTATCTACCTTGCAATATGGATGCAGTGAGGGAGCATTTTTCAGGAAGTAGAGCAAAGTGGGTGTTTGATTCATACTTGTTTGTTGGATGGGTGAGTGAATGGAGGGTAAGGGGGTGGATGATTGGGTAGATGACTGGGTGGACAGGTTTGAGTATGGGTGGGTAAATGGGTTGGTTGAGTAGGTGGATCAGTGGGGAAATGAGTGGCTAGGTGGGTAGATGAGTGGATGTGAAGTATGTGGGGGGAGTGTTTAGGGATATAGGAAGTGTATGTGTAGGTGATGGGTGAATGGGTGTGTGTATTGGCAGGTGAATGATTGAGTTAGTGTGTGGATGGATGGAAGGATGGATGCATGGGAGGCTGGGTAGGAAGATGAATGAGTAGATAGGGAGAATTAGGTAGGTGGGTGATAGGACTGGGATTATTTTGTCTCACAAATATGTTCTTGACAAGTGCTTCTTGACAGTGAAGAAGATAATTGCAGTCAGAGAAGTGATGAAGACAATGTCCTATTTCTTAACCTCCAGACTCACTATCCAACTGCCCAGGTATCACCAGGTCCTTCAAACCCACCCCTGGCTGGGGGTGCAGGGAAGGCACTATCTAAAACTGAGCTCATCATCTACCCCACAAACCTGCTCCTCTTCCTCCAAGGCCAAAAACTTACCAGGTTTGAAAGGCCAGAGTTCTACTCTGGGCTGCAGCCTCAAAAGAAAACTAGATTCCCTTAACTCCTGGTGATGTTGAAGGAATAAGTGGGCTTTTCTCTGTGGTGCTGATGATGTGGTAGTGGTGGTGATGGCAGTAGCAGCTGTGACACTGGTGGCATTGCTGATTATCATGACAGCAATAATGATAAGGTAACACTAAAAGGAATGCATAACAGTCCAATCTTGAGCTAGATCATCTCTAACTCTGTCCCAAAGTCATGGTGGCCCTGACTCCAGTATTTGGAATCTGAAATGTCAGGATTTAGTGGGGCAGAGACTACTCTCCTCTCTATCCACCCCTGGCATGGCTTGGGGCATTAGGCCTCTTAGCAGGTTATACCTTCAGCAGGTCTTTGGCAAAGTCTTGGCCATCATTCAACTGATCCAGGTTGGCAATGAATTGCTGGCAGGACATCTTCTTGCCAATGTTCTGTAATGGAGAAATGGTTCTGCCTGAGAGTAGGGTAGAGGCTGGTACGGCCCCCACACCCTGCCCTGCCCAGCCCAGCCAGAAGGGATAAGGCAGCATCAAGGGCAGGAATGAAAAACACTGCCTGGCTTTCCCTTGTCTCCAAGAATTTACAAAACTCGTTCTCACATACAGGATTCTATTTGATCCTTATGCATAATGAGAGGTTGGTGTTCTTCTCATACCGAGATGAAGGAGTCAGGTTGGATGAAGTATTATAATAGTTGACATTTGCCAGGTGCCTACTATGCTCCAGGTATTGAAGTTGACATGCATTATTTTGTTTCCTTCTCACAAGAAGGAGAAGGTGAGGTGGATGTTATTATCCCCATGCGAAAGGTAAGGAAACTGAGGAGCAGGGAGGTGATGTGATATGCCCATGATCACACAGCAAGGAAGTGGAAGAGCTGAGTGTGTCTGACACCAAAGCCCATGCTTTCACCCACTTCTCCATGGTTAAGTCTCCCAAGGTTACACAGCACCAGGACTTGAATCCAGGCCTCTTGGCTCCTGGGCAGAAGCTCTGTGTATTCCATCATAACTGTGTCACCCTCTCACCTGCACAGAGGGGCAGCAAGACCTCCAAGAGGTAGGTGAAGTGAGGAAGAGTTTGGTCTTATGAGAATCAAAAATCAACTTCCACCAACACATGCTGAGCTGGGCTGGGACCAAGGGAACCCAAGCAGATGGTTTTACTCCAGAAGGTAGAAACAGATAAAGAGCTGGAAATGAATGTACTCCCAAGTTTTGCCTCCTTTTTAAACCACTGAATAACCAAGTGTTTCCAGCCCTGAAAACCCAACACCTGATACTTTCAGACTCTCCCTGCAGTATCCACATTTGAGGAAACACTGGATAGCCCTTTATCTTTGTGAAGACAAAGATGCTTGACTACCAGGTACTTAATGATACAGGATTTTGTGGATGTAGGTTTGCTGTAAGGCAGTGTATTATAAGATTTACCTATTGATGGGAATAGGCATTTGCCCAGAAAAGGATTTCATAATCAAATGAGTTTATTTACATGTTTCAGTCTTTAACATGCCTATTTGTGTTGCATGTCTCCAAGGCAAGGATTCCATGTACACATTCCTAAATGTATTAATCTTGATACCTATTTAGCAAAGACAACCTATGAATACCAGTGGGACACTCACACACCACAGAAAATAATTCAAAAAACAATGATATAAGGCTTTATAATTAATTGACAAGCAAGAAGTTTTTATATATTTTCCAAAGGCTTAAAGAGGAAAGGTCCTATGCCTGCCTTGATATAGTATGTTTTGTATGTTTGTGTATATATTTTACATGTACATATATGTATGCATATGTATGCTTATACAGCCACTTATGTGTGTTTGTAATAGAGAAGTATGAGGGCAATACTGATAATATTCTCTGAGCTCCACACACTCTGAACTTTCCCTAGACATCAGTCAGAAGTGCAAAATAAAAAAATAAGCTTTCCAATCTTAGTAACAATAGGCTATCTTGTTGCATATGAACCTTCCAAGAGAAACAATTGCAGTCAGAATAATAAGACATCTGGGTAAAGGTATTGGAGAAATAGAGTCTGACAGAAGTAAAGACAAAATTTGGGTGGTTTAAAACATATTTCATAAATTATACTATGACATGTTTGTGGACTTTTTTTGTGTGTGTGGTGGTTCCCTGGAGGAGAATTGAACCCAATCTGTAGCATTGAGAGCTCCGAAGCCTAGCCGCTACACCACCAGGGAATCCCATGTTTGTGAACTTTAGCCTATATATGCACATGTATATGTGTGTGCATATATGTATATATGTAGGTATGTACATATGTATATAATGTATGCTCTAGTGGGCTATGCAGGCTATTTTTATATTCAAAATAGAAGTAAGGGGGCATTATTTGTGCCAGACCCTGTATAAAAGCAGTGAGGACTTCAAGGGTAAAGATCCTGCAAGAAGGGAGCTATGGAAAGGTAAGCCCAACAAAGAGCACCTTTCCTCCTTGAAGCATTTGCCAATTTACAAGCAGTGGCCAAAAGGTTGAACAACTGAGTGGTCTTATAGGACTGGAGAACAAAAATTGAAGCTCAGGGCCCACCAAGGACTAGGCGCCCTGAGAAACACCCCAGTCATACTTCAACAAAAAAGTTGAAATTAAGAAAGGAAATACTAGGAGTTCCCTGGTGGTATAGTGGCTAGGCTTTGGCACTGTCAACGCTGCAGCCTGGGTTCGATTCCCAGTCAGGGAACTACCCACATTAAAAAAAAAAAAAAAAATCTAAAAAAAAAAAAAAAAAGAAAGGAAATACTAAAGGGATTTCTTTAGACAGAAAAAAAATATCCCAGATGGAAGCATGGAAAAGCAGAAAGAAATAAAGAGCAACAAAAACAATGGCCTAATCTAAATGAATATTGATTTTGTGAAGCAATAATAATAAAGTTTTCTGGGTAATAAAATATAGAGGGAGATATAATAGTTAAAAGCATGATAATAATAGTACATGTTGAGAGAGAGCAATAAATGGAGTTCAAGTGTTTTAAGGTTATTTCATTGCCCAGGAAATGGTAAAAGTACTTAATAAGTCAAGGATGCATATTGCAAACCACAAAAAGAATTCTAAAAGAATGCACAACTAACAAGGTAACAGAATTCCAAAAACTACTTAAACAATCTTAAAGTAGGTAAGAAAAGAGGGGAAAAAAGAAATATTAGAACAGATGTCAAAGAAAAAAACAAATAGTAACCTGGTATGTTTAAACTCAAATACATTAGTAATTCAATAAATGTTCAAAAGGCAAAGATCATCACACTTGATTTTCTTTTTAATTATATGATACAAGAGCTATGTCTTAAATGTAAGGGAACAGAAATCTTGCAAGCAATAGGATGGAAAAATATAGAAATGCCAACATTAACCAAAGAACTTCAATATAACCATACTAACATCTGACAATACACACTTGAAGGCAAGAAACTTTACTAGAGATAGAGACAACTAATAATGATAAAAGGGTCAATCTACCAGAGTATATAAATGTCCTAAATTTGTATGCATCTGATAACATAGTCTCAAGAATTAAAAGACAAAAATTAATATTCACAATCTTGGTTAGATATTTTAACACTGCTTTCTCAGTAACAGGAAGAACCAGAATACTAAATAATTAATTAGTTAATAATGCCAACAAATTAGGTAACCTTGATGAAATGAACAAATTTCTAGAAACACAAACCAAAACTGGCTCAAGAAAAAATAGGAAATCTGAATAGACCTTTAGCAAGTAAAAAGATTGAAGCAGTAATCAAAAATCTCACACCAAAAATAAGTCCAGGACCAGATTACTTCAACAGTGAATTTTACCAAACATTTAAAGAAAAATTAACACCAATATTTTTCACACTCCTGCAAAAAATTGAAGAGAAGGAAGTACTTCCTAACTCTTCTATAAGGCCAGCATTACCCTGATACTAAAACTTGACAATGAATCACAAGAAAACTACAAAACAATACCCCTTATGAACATAAATGCAAAAATCCTCAACAAAATACTAGCAAACAGAATCCAACAGCATATTATGAGTAAACAGATTATATACCAAGACCAAGTGACATATATATCCCAGGAATGCGAGAGTGGTTCAACATACAAAAACCTATAAATAAATGTAAAACACCAAATTAATAGAATGGGGTGGGGGGTACACATGATTGTCTCACTGATGCAGAAAACACATTTAACAAAACCCAACACCCTTTCATGACAAAAAAAAATTAAAAAACTAGAAATAGAAGAGAACTTCCTCAACATGATAAAGGGCATTTATGAAAAACCCACAGCTAACCTCAAACTCAATGGTGAAAGATTGAAAGCTTTGCCCCTAACAACAGAAACAAAGCAAGGATACTTACTTTTCCATTTCTATTCAACACTGTACTGGAAGTTCTAGCCACAACAATTAGGCAAAAATAAATAAAAGCCATCCAAACTAGAAAGAAAGAAGTAAAACTATCTAAATTCACAGACAGCATGATCTTATATAAAGATCTACACAAAAACTTTTAGAGCTAATAGACAAATTCAGCAAAGTTGCAGGATACAAGATCAACACACAAAAATCAATTATATTTCTATATATTAGTAACAAATAATCATAAAATGAAATTAAGAAAACAATTCCATTTATAATAATATCAAAAAGAATAAAATACTTAGAATAAATTAACCAAGGAGCTGAAAGTCTTTACATTGAAAACTACAAACGATTGCTGAAAGAAATTAAAGACCTAAACACATAGAAAGACATCTTGTGATCATGAATTGGAAGATTTCATATAGTTAAGAACATAATACTCCCCAAACTGATCTACAGATTTAATGCAATCTCTATTAAAATCCCAATGGCCTCTTTTTGCAGAAATGTAAGTTTATCCTCAAATTCATATAGAAATGTAAGGGATCCCAATGGCCAAAATAATATTAGAAAAGAAGAACAAAGTTGGAAGACTCACAATTCCTGATTTCAAAATTTACTACAAAGCTAGAGTAATCAAAACAGTGGGACAATGGCACAACAATAGATTAGATCAATGGAACGGAATTAAGAGTCTCAAAATAAGCACATTCATATATGATCAATTGATTTTTGTCAAATGTGCCAAGACCATCCAATGGGGAAAGAATAGACTCTTCAACATATGGTGCTGGGACACTGGACATCCATAAGCAAAAGAATGAAGTTGGACACTTACCTCATACTATATATAAAAATTAACTCGAAATGGATCTAAGAGCTAAAACTATAAAACTCTTAGAAGAAAATATATGGGAATATCTTCATGACCTTGGATTTGGGAATAGTTTCTTAAATATGAAATCAAAAGCACTCAATGCTGTGGCCTGGGTTCAATTCCCAGCCAGGGAACTATCCCTGCCCTCAAAAAAGAAAGAAAGAAAGAAAGAAATCAAAAGCACAAGCAACAAAATAAAAAGTAAATTAGACTTAATAAAAATTTAAAATATTTATGCATCAAAAGATAATATAAGGAGTGAAAAATCCCATATAATGGGTAAAAAATTGCAAACCATATATCTCCTAGTATCTAGATTATATAAAGAACTGCTACAACTCAGCAACAAAAAGACAAGCAACCCAATTAAAAAATGGGCAAAAGACTTGAATAGACATATACACAATGTTATTCAGCTATAAGAAAAGATGAAATATTGCCATTTGTGACAAGATGGATGGACCTGGAGATCATCATGCTTAGTGAGATAAGCCAGGCAGAAAAAACAAGGAACTGTATGACTTCACTCATATGCGGAATATAAAACTGAAAGCAACAAAGAAAAAACAAACAAAAAAAAACAAAAAAAACTCATGGACACAATAAATAGTTGTTTGAGGGCAAGGGGGAAAGGGGTGGGAGAAGGAGGGAGGGGGTGGGAGAGGAGGGAGGGGGAGTCAAATACATGTGACGGAAAGAGAACTCACACTGGGTGGTGAACACGTAATGCAACACATAGACAATGCACTGTAGAATTATACACCTGGACCCTATGTAATTCTTGCTAACCAATGTCACTCCAGTGAGTCTAACAATAAAAAAATCTTTTAAAAAATTGTTAAGATGGTAACTTAATGGTAAGTTTTGTGTTGTGCATATTTTACCACTTTAAAATACATTTTTAAAAATAAAATAAGCAAAGGATTTGAATAGACATTTCTCCAAAGACAATATACAAATGGCTAACAAGCATATAAAAATATACTCAATATTATTAGTCATCAGGGAAATGCAAATCAAAACCAACGCCTACCCATTCAAATAGCTATAACTTTTTTAAAGTGTTAGCAAGGAGATGGAGAAGTTGCAACTCTTATACACTGCTGGTGGGAATTTAAAATGGTTCAGCCACTATGGAAAACAGTTTCACAATTCCTCAAAAACATAGAATTACCATATGACCCAGCTAGTGTTCTCCTAGGAAATGAAAACAGGTATTCAAACTAAACTTGTACACAAACATCCATAGTAACATTATTTATAATAACCAAAAGGTAGAAACAACCCCAATAGCCATCAACACACGCATAGATAAATAAATGTGGTATATCCATGCAATGGACTATTATTCAGCCATAAAAAGGGATGAAATTCTGACACATGTTATGTTATAGATGAACCTTGAAAACATTATGCTAAGTGAAAGAAAATGCTACATAGTGTATGATTCCATGTATATGAAATATCCAGAATAGGCAAATTTATGGAGACAGAAAGCTAATTAGTGGTTGCCAGGGCCAACAGAGGAAAGAATGAGGAGTGACTGCTGATGGATATAGGGTTTCCTTTTGAGGTAGACTGACCAGACATACATTTTTAAATGGGACAGAAAACAGTGCTGTTCTGTTTCAAACAGTACGTACGGTCAGCCTACCGACACACTGAATTTAGCCCAGTGAGACTAGGCTGACCACATGCACCGTTTGAAATGGGACAGTAATGTTGTTTTCCATCCCATTTAAGACAGTACATCTGGCCAGCCCATTTTGAGGCGATGAGAAAGTTCTGGAATTATAAAGTAGTGATAGTTGCATACCATATGAATGTACTTAATTCCATTGAATTGTACACTTTAAAACAGTTAAAATGGTAAGTTTTATGTTGTGTGTATTTTACCACAATAAAAAAAAACCACTAATGAGATATAAGATATTTACAACACAATTATAAGACTTGACCTTATCCACATATATAGGATATTACGACCAACAACTGCAGAATATACTTGCTTTTCAAGTCCACATGAAACATCTACTAAAATTGATCACTCTCTGGACAGAAAAAGCAAGACTTATGAAATCCCAGGGAAGTAAAATTATACCAGGTAAGTTATCTAATTTAAAATTATAACAACAATCAGGCAAAAAAGACATGTACCCGGAAATGAAAAAACAAAACAAAACACACAAGTACTCAAATCACTCCAAAGCTGAAGGGAGATGGATGAGTTGGGACCTGCAAGTTCCCTGTTCCTTCTTCCCCTCCCTCCCCCATTTGGATCAACAGAACCTCCCAGCCTGCTCTTGACCCTTGGACCCATTCCCACAGCCTCTGAATCCCAGCAGAAAAGTTGTGGCTAGCCTGGCCACAGACCCATTCCAAGGCCTGGGATGCCTGAGGAGCAACAGAATGAGAGACGATGCTGCTTCCTTGGGGAGAACTCACACTGATTGCGACAACCAGGCGCTGGGCTAAGGGCTTTACCGGCACTGTCTCCTTAAGCCTCACAGGGACTTTACAATGGGAGAAACTGAGGCTTAGTGAGGTAAGTAACTGGCCCCAGGACACACATCTATCAGTGTGGAGAAACACAGAGGACTCCTCTTGTCATTGAGTAATACTGCCTCCAGAGAGGAAAACAGAGTCCTCCATGTCTCTTGTCCACTAGTATGAACAATACTGCCACCCACCTCTGATCCAAGAAGGTATCAGTGTTTCTCTTTAGCTGGGGGCACTGGTGTGGGGCCACTAAGCAGCCAAGCTCGGGGGTATTCTCAACGTGGGAGTTCACTGAATCGCAGCTGTGGCCCTCTGAGCAGCTCTTTGCAGCTCTTTGGCATAGCAGTCCTGAGATTACCCTCAGGCCCAGCCAAGGGTGGGAATGAGGAGATGAGGGGTGTATTTAATGCTCCTTTTAAGGTGTGCTAGCAACACCTGCTCCCTGTGAACAGAGTAAGCTGGTCTTGGGGGAACATTAGCCTTTAATGGGCATTAGCTCTGATGACATTCCCATGGATACGCGCATCTTCCCAACAGTCTGCACTCAGGCCACGGGCCCAGGCGGGTATAAGGGAAGTTGTCACATGACTACTCTTCCTGCAAGGTCACTGAGGCTCTCAGTATCCCCAGGCAAGGTGCCACAGGTTGCTATTAGTCTATGGTCTTCGCATTCTTAATCCTGCAGGGATCTGCAGTCTGGGCCTCCAGGCTCTCCATCATTTAAATTTTAATACTAATAATGAATACTATTCTTATTCTTCCATAGTGACAATATTCATAATAAAATCCTTACTAGGTGCCACACCCCGATACTTGCTCTTGTATATGTTACCTCTTAGTCTGCCACAAAATTCTGTGGGGGGAATCATCACAACCATGTCACAGATGCAAAACCTGAGACCCAGAGAGGGGCAGTGTCCTGCTCAGTCATAGAGCTACCATGTGGAGGGAAGAGTAGGATCTGAAGTTGAGTCTATCCCAGCTTTCTTCCATCCAATATGCCCTGGATTTTCCATGTTAACTCTAGAAACAGACAAGCTGATGTGTTGTCCCCATGAGTCACTGAAATATTCCCAGCCCAGCATGGGTCTCTGACCACCCCTGGGTGAGCAATGATGGGGCAGTGATTGGTGGAACCAGACGCAGTGATGGGGGACATGGAAGGGGAACATGGAGATGGGGGTCTAGGCTCACAGGGCATGCAAACCACCAGCTAAACTTACCACCTGAGGGAGGGCAAGAGAGCCCAAAGAAGGGGTTCCCGGAGCAGACAGAGGGAAAAGGAGTTATTGAGTCAGAGCAGCACTGAGACAGGCCAGCGCCTGGACCAGACACAGCCTCACAGCCCACCCAGGGAGCCCATCTGTCACTTAGCTGTTTGCCTGGTGGGGAGCGAGGTGATGAGAATGTTTCTTGAGGGAAACTGTCATTTGACTGGTAGGCACTGCCTGGGCCATGGCACTTTAAGGGGCCATGTTCAGGCTTGCAGGACAAGGGGTAGGAAGAGCACATGATCTTTTAACATGTCTGGCCTGGACACAGCATTTTATTTAGCACATCCCAAACTCCCACGGGCCTCAGCTGTTCTCACCATCCAGTTTGGATGGGGACCCAGGCAGATCTAAGGTGGATAAACTAGAGCAGGGTCAAGTCTAGAAAACAAGTTGCCTAGCTCCCAGGTCTGCTAAAAGAACATGGCCTCTGAGCAGGAGATCTCAGGAAGGGGCTAAAGAAAGGCTTGCCTGCACACAACCTGGGTGGGTCAGTGAGAGGGCACACCCCCGCCACCTCCCCAACTCACATGTCCGTGCAGGTCCGTGTTGAGCAGCATCAGAGCACAGGTGAGCGTGTGGATCCCATCTAAATCAGAGAGGGGCACCCTCAGTGTGAGGACCCACTCATTCCTACTCTCAGCCACACAGAGCCAGCCTGGAGGCCTTGGAGACAGGAAGAGGCCAGCCACCTGCCAATCACACTTCACAGCCCAGGGCCTGTGTAATATTCTCTGCCCCACCCCCACTGCAGCACTAGAGTCACATGCCTGCCCCAGGTAATAGCCAACCTTTCCCTCAGAGGACACCTGACCATCCTGGGCCTGCTCTAGCCCAGACTCCAGCCTCCTATGGCCAAACTTACCTTGAACCTCAGACTCAGGAATGGCGCTGGGTCCCAGGCCATGGCCTGTGTCTTCTCCAATAACCAGCCTAGTCCCCTAGTTCATCAGACTCAGGTCCATCCACAGGGCAAGTCCTGCCCCTAAGAGGGCCCCAATCCTGACCCCCATACCTGGACTCCCACCACACTGAGGATTGGCATTGTGACAGGGACCAGGGAGAGTGAAGACCCAAAGGACTGAGTCCTTAGGATGGAGGATTTTCAGGCATGGGGAATGACAATGGGCAGGACATTTGGGAGGTCTCTTGCCCAGCAGGCAGAGCCCATTTCATATGCCATAATTTATTCACTCAATGTTTACTGAGTAGGACACCATGGCAGGTGGACCAGGGGCAGAAGGAAGCCAAGGCCTGGCTGGGAGGGGCTAAGTGGGTCAGGCAGAGTGGGGCAGGTGGCCATACCTTCCGAGGTGCTGTCACCAGGGTTACATTGGCAATACCGGTGGGAGAAGTGAGTAAGAATCCGCTCACGCTCCTGCGTCTCCCCCATCAGTGGGAAGGCCTTCAGGAATGTTCTAGAGGACAATTTAAGGATGTTCAGGACCTTCCAGAGCCCCTGAGTGAGTCTGAGTTCTCACCCAGGGTAGAAGGCCCTGCCTTTCCCCACCACACACACACACACACACACACACACACACACACACACACCTGCCCAAAGGGGCCAACACTCTAGTACCCAACATCTGAGTCCAGGGAAGCCCCTTGGGTCCCAGGACAGCTTCTGGAGTGTTGAAGCCAGGGGGCCTGGCAGGCTTTGAAGTTTCAGCCCACATGACCCTTTTGGAAGTAGGCAGGGGACAGATTGTGAAAAACAAAGACAGAGGAACACCTCAGTGCGGGTATCAGCTCTTCTTCGAGGTAAATGCCCTCTCCTCATTCCCTCTATGCTTGGGGCCCAGATGGTTCACAGCTGCCCCTCAGATTGCTCTGCCCCATCATTCCCATTCCTGACTCTGTGTACCCCAGTTGAATCCCAGGCACAACCCTGGCTTCCCTCACTCTTCCCCCACCCCAAGTCTGAGCTGTCACCAAGTTGTTCTCCCCCAGTCTCAATCCCCTCTCCTCCTCCTCTGCCCTCATCATGTGCCCAGGCACCTGCCACAGCCTGCAGACAGGTGCATGCCCTGCACTGCTCCAACGCATCCTCCCTGTAGACACTGGCAGGTCTTTGTAAACTCACATGCAGCCAAGGCTTGCCCCTGCTTAAAACCCATCACTCTTGCTCCCCAGGGCTTCAGAATATTGTCCAAGCTCCTCATGTGTGACCTTCCTGACTATCCCACCTCCCTCCTATACCTCCACCTCACACCCATCTGGACAGGACAGGTGACTGAGCAGGCCAGGCTCCACCTGGAAGGCCCTTCCCTCCTCTGCTAGGCAGCTCTGAATCCCTCTCAAGGCCCAATTCAAAGGTCACTGGTTCGCAGGGGCCCTGGCAGCTGATCCTAAAACCAGAGGGACTGGAAGATGGGGTGAGTCCCTCACCTGCGGGGAGTTTTAAGCTGAGATAGCTTGGACCTCTATCCGATCTAGGTTCGTGAAGCTAGTTTGTTCCTAATTTTGCAATGGTTCATTCAGTTTCTGTAATGCCCCCTTCACTTTATCCTCTCTCATGCTGCTTCTAAGGTACTTGGGACCTGTGAGTCCTATCTTGGCCAGCCCTTCCCCTCTGAGGCTTCCCAAGGCACCCAAAACTGCTGACCACTCTCTAGCTCAATCCCAATCGATCAACTGCTGCATAAAAATACTCTGCCATCTAGTTTTCCTCCTCCCCCTGTCTCTCCTGCTCCCTATTCTCTTCCCTGCAGCTGGCCCCCAGCTCTGGCCCGTCCCTCTTCTCCTCATACTCCACCAGGACTTTCTCAAACCCATCCCCCATCCCAGCCTTAGCTTGTCCTACAGCTGAGCCATCCATCCCCGCTCCCACTCCCTGGCCGAGACACCACTGCCCTGGAGGTCTTCACCGAGTCCCAACCCAGCACAGCTGCCACTGAACTCAGGCCTTGTCCTCTCCCACCTGGCCCTCTTTAGAAGCCAGCACACGTCTGGATCACAGGCCACCAGCACGCTGCTGTCAGCACAGCCTCTCGACATTGCTTTACCCAGAATCTGCTGTGGCTCCCCAGTGTCTGTGCAGTCGAGCCTCAGTCTATGGGGCTGACATACAAAGTCAACCAGCCCAGCACCGATGCCTCTGCTCATGAGCTGGCCCAATGAACACCTTCCTTAACCAATCCTCCTCATTCCAAAGCAAACTTCAGCCTCAGCTCAGGCTAGAGCAGCTTGGACCAGACCAGCATGTCCACTGAGAACAATGAGGAGAACCAGACACAATACATCTCTCTTAGACTACCGGAAAACTGCTGACTCAACAAAGACCAAAAGGGCCGAGATTCTGGACAGGAGTGGTGGACTGGTCCGCAGCTGCTTATTCCCTGGGGCACTGATGGTTATGGGCACAGGCAGGAGGCAGGATGTTTGGTGGCTTCACAGAGCTGAAGAGACAAACCCAAAGGCCTGAGGGGCTCTAAGCAGACAGCCAGTTTTCCTGAGAGATGTGCCAAATTCTGAAGATGTGTGGGGCAGGACGTGAAAAGCTAAGCAGGAAGCCTCTGAGAAGCAGAGAGATTTGGATTTTGGACAGTCTTGCTTCATTGAGGAGACAAAAATTAGGATTCAGGACCCACCAAAGGGAGAGGTCCCCATGAACACATCATAGAAAGCCTGATGGACTTTCCCCAGGGAATGGGGTGAACCCTGAACTTGTCCTCAGCTCCCTGGGTGGACTAGGGCCACAGCCCCTGCCCCTCCTCTAATTGTCTAGAAAAAGATAAGGCAACCCTCTCTGGAGGCATATAAAATGATCTAGAGCTACCATAATTCTCTATAAAATGTACAGCATCTAATTAAAAAGTTACTAAGCATGCAGAGAGACAAGATATATAATGGAAAACCAAGAGGGGGAAAAAGAGACAATAGAAACAAATACAGGTAATGCGAGTGTTAGAGTGAGCAGACAAGGACTTTAAAACAATCATGACTAACATGTCAAGAAAAGAGACAGAAAGATGGAGAAAACAAGAGAAAAATGGGGCATTCCCCAGAGAATTAGATCTATTAAAAAAAAAAACATTTTAATAAAATAAAAATTCTAGAACTGAAAAATACAATAAAAAGTAAAAACTCAGTAAGTGGGTTTAATGCCATATTAGACACAGGAAACGGGTACGTGAACTGGAAGCAAGTCAATAGAAAATATTCCAACTAAAGCAGAGAAAACAATGGAAAATACTCTTTTTTTAAAAAAAAAAGGTACGAGAGACAATGGGACACGGCAGGGAGGTTTAACATGCGCGAACCACTCAGCTCTCAGCTCCAAAACTGCTATCCCTCTCCCAAGAGCTCTGACCTGGTGCCTCCCTCTGGCCTGGCCACCAGGCCCGCTAGACCCTGGGCTGCACCCTCCCACTGCACGTCCTCCACTCCCCGGGACTTGTGGGCCCTGAGGGCTACTCCTTTGGGTCCAAGCACCAATGGAACCTGAGATCAAATCTTCTCCCCCACTGACTGTGGGGAACTGGGGGGTGGGGGAAGGGGGTCACCTCCTTTCTTCTCCCAATGCATTCCCATTTCCAGATCCTCAGCACCCACCACATAGCCAGCACCCACTGAGTCCCTGGATGGCTGCTGCTCTGATGGCTCCTTCCCCACAGCCTCCCAGAGGGGTCAAGACATTGTCCCACGGTTGCACGGTAAGTTTATGATGAGCCAGCATGAGAATCCACATGTGCAGCCTGGACACCCGGGGGCACTGCCCGGTCCCAGCCCCACTGACCTGAGCGCTTTGTCCAGAGTCAGGCCTGAGAAATCGAAGAAGCTGAGGTACTCCCCGGCCACCAGCCTGCTAAACTCGTTGCTGCCGGGAGAGCATGGGGTGTCCACGAGTGAGAAGCAGGACATAACAGTTAGGAGTACATGGGCATTGGGCCCCCAGGTACCCCAACCCACCTCCCTAGACCTACACACCCCTAGGCTGTCTCTCCCTGCTGGCCAGTCAAGCTCTGACAGTTCAACCTTGGACGGGGGGTGCAGGGAGGCTTCCTAGGGGAGGTGATGTCTTGGACAACACCTGCAGAAAGTAAGAACCAGCCGGATGAAGGAATAGTGCATGAGATGATGGAGAGTGTCTCCAACAGACAAAATTGCACATCCAAGAAGCTATGAGCAGGGCCAGAGCCTGAGAGCAGGAACCAGGCAGGAAGAGATGAGGCAGGGAGCAGGGCCTGAGGGCCAAGGGAAGTATCCAGACTTGATTCTGAGGGTTTGATGCAGGGAGGCGGGGTGAGTGAGATGGTCAGCTCTGTATCTGGAACACTCTACCTGCTGATGGAAACCCACCGGGGGGCTGCATTAGCTACCTAGGGGAGAGATGAAAGGGATGGGGAGGGGCATGACAGAGTAGGTGGACCTGAGGGAGATGTCCAGAGCTCAGGACAACAGATGGGGCTGGATGCGCCCACATGAGAGTCACCAGCCCATAGCTGGTAAGTAACAGCACAGTGGGAAGTGGGGACGAGCCCACGCGGGAGGAGGCTGCACAGGCAGGCCAGAGACCCAGCACGGGAGCCCTCTCAGGGTGACCTGAGGAGTGAGAGCCAGCGAAGGAGACTGAGAAATAGCAGCCAGGGCGGCAGGGCTGTGGAGTCCTAGAAGCCACGGAAGAGCGTTCCAAGAAGACCGGAGGGATCGATTCTTGCTGAAAGAGAGAACTAATTTCGCCTGAACCTAATCAAGCTCAAGCTCTCCCTCCCATGCACGGGAGACCTGGGAAATAGAGGAACACACGAGATAACACCAGAGGATACACTAAATCCAAATGTGGAAAATTCTTCCAGACAAATGGTTCTGTGTTTTCAACAAACATGTGGCATTAAAAAAAGAGGGCGCCTGTCTGACTGTTGACTTTTTAAAAGAGACTTAAGATACATACTGGCCCAGTGTCGTGCGTGGACCTTGTTTGCATCCTGACTTGAACAAACATTTTTGAGACAATCAGACTGAATAGTAGAGAAAACTAAGGCATTTTTGTTAAGTTTCTTAGAAATTATAATGAATTATGATTATGTAAAAGAAAATCCTTGTCAAAGACACACACCAAAATATTTGTGGATGAAATGATAGAGTGCCTAAAATACACTTTAAAATATTCCAGTAACTGGGGTGGGGGTGACAGTGGGGGAAGTAGAGGACATAATAATAGAAAAATGTTGATAACTTTGAAGCTGAGTAATAGGTACATGGAGGTTTAATATATTTTCTCTCCTTTGCTATATGTTTGAAAATTTCATAATAAAAAGCTCAATTAAAGAAAAAGAAAGGAGTGTGTCAACACTATTGAAGGTGAGGTCTGACAATGGCCACCAGATTCAAGACACAGGCTGCTGGTGACCCTAGTGGGAGGGGCTTCTGAGGGGAGGCAGTGGCGAAGAAGCCAGCCCAGAGGGGCTGGATGTGGAGAAGGGAGGGGACAGAGGCCACCCGGGGCAGAGAATCTGAGGATTCTGGCCGTTAGGGGCTAGGGAGGAAGACCAGTAGAGGAAGGATTTTTGTTCTCAGATGGAAAAGACTTTAACAAAATTAAATGCTTATGGGAAAACTCTTGTAGAGGTAGGGTGTTGAAAAGATGGGATCAACCATAACAAAAGCTCCTGGAGGGTATCATTAGGTTGGGAGTGGGGATTCACAGCCCAGCAAGAAGTAAGGGGCTTATAGTCATTATCTCTGAGCTGGGGCTGGGAGGGCAATGCCAGGGGTGATGTGGAGGCTGTGGAGGGTGCTGGAGGCAGGAGGGAGAGAGAAGAGAGGGCTCCAGGAGCAAAGCCAACCTTAGCACCTTCCTGTTAGCTCAAACTTGCAAGTTTAGGGTCTTAATTGTCCCCATTAGCCTGTGAGCTAGGCCTGCTTCTGCACATCTCGGAGCCTTCACGTGGGGGTTGGGAGGCACTCCACAGGAAGGGTAGGCAGGTGGGTAGCCGATGGTCAGAAATGCTCAGGATGTGCTAGCTGATTTCCTCAGCCTCATAGTCCCCACCTCACCCAACCCCTTGAGGACTCCCATCTGGCCAGTTCCCTTTTCCCCGGACAAAGGCCAAGGCTTGTGATTTGGCAGCTTCTCTCCCTTTAGCCAGTCCCAGTGGACAGTGAGTGGGGCTTAATGAGCACCAGGAACCCCGCCCCCAGCTCCTGGGCCCCGGCGTTCCCAGCCCAGGCCCTGATTTTCCTCTCCCTGGCCCCATTAGGGGGCCACTAGACCCCCACCCAGCTGCATTGTCCTCACTACTACCCATCATGGCCCCATAACTACATGCCACATCCCACTCTCCCAACCCCGAGGGGCCGTTCTGCCACCACCTCCCCCGCTTGAGAGCATGGGCCTTCGCCCAGACAGCCCAGAAAGGAAACAGATTTAGGGCAAGGGCAGAAATGAGGACAGTGGCAGAAGGAGGAGATCTTGGGCACTGCTGGGAGCCCCCCAAGCACCAAGCACCCTTGATAGAAGTCACCCGTACCCCCTTCAGGCTGAGGAAGGTACCAGGTTTGCCTGGGGTCGGGGTGCAGGAGACAGAACTCACTTCTTGCCCAGCTGCCGAGCAACGTCACAGCGCTGGAAGCCCTCGAGATGGTAGAGGCGGCGAGCCAGCCGGCGAGCAGCCTCGCTGACCCCCTGGCAGCCGTTGGCCAGCGTGTCCGTGCTGCCAGGCTCCAGCCCCTCCGAGCTGCTCAGCTCTGAGTCTGAGTCGGACAGGCCATCCTTTAGGCTGGGGTCGCTGCAGAGGGAAGGTGGGGTGGAAAGGAGGGGCTCAGAAACCCTGGGTCCGAGGCCTTGCGAAGGGACTGAAAGGGCTCCTCTGGCCTTGGAAAACCCACCAGAGCAGGGAAAGAAGCTCCACTAAACCAGGAGGGGATAGTTAGACTTTTAGAAGAGCCCCTCAAGTGAGACCATCAGATGCTCCACAAACCCACAGCACAGCTCCCTGGCCCCACGTGGCTGGAAAAGCCTGGAAGGGCAGACCAGACCCTCAGAACAAGGCTGGGACATCTAGGTACAGAGAAAGGACACAATGACCTTGGAGAGGGCTGTTGACCCTGGGCATGGGGTCATCCTAACTTGCTTTGCCTCCTCTGGGCCTGTTTTCCTCTCTGCTCAGGGGTTCTCCTAGCTCCCAGCCTGAGCCCTGTCTTACCTGGCCGAGTTCAGCAACCTGTCTGTGTCCTCCTCCTCCTCTTCCTCTTCCTCCTCATCTCCGCCTCGGCCCTGGGGTACATCTTCATGGAAGCCATTGGGCACAGCCGTGAGAGACAGGCGGCTCAAAACATTCTCTGAGCGGCTGCTGGAGATGGACCGCCGCAGGGGGCTGCCCAGGTCCCCATCACCGCCAGCTGCTCCCATGTCTCCCTCGGGCCCCATGTCCCCAATGCCCAAGTCAGCCCCTGGCTCAGGGCTGTCATGGGCCCGCTGTTGGATGAGGGGTGTGAGGGGGGCTTCAAAGCTGACACAGCTGTCGCTCTCGTCTGTGAGGCTCAGCACGTCTAGGGAGTCAAGGCTGCTGTACTGGGTGCCTCGCAGCAGCTCCGATTCCACAATCTTCTCAAATGTGGCACTGAAGCCGTCCCGCACATCTGGCTCTCCAGGGCCACCCAGCCTGCAATATGCAAGGCCAGTCAGCATCCCATAAGGGTGTCCCCATTACAGCTGCTGGGACGACACCAATCTGTGCCTGGGAACTCCCTGGGGGCAGGGAGCAGGCATGGAATGTGCACTGTTCATTCTTTCACCAATACTTACTGAGCACCAGGTGCCAGGTGCTGGGCTGGGTACTGGGGTGCAGCAGTGACAAAGGACAGGCATGGCCCACCCCTCAGTGCCCAACCTGTGCCTGGCCCATAGTAACCACAGGTGAATGGATGTCAGGCCTCTTTCTCCAGCCTGGCCGGGGGGCTGCTCCCCTGATTACAACTAGTGTTTGCTTATCACAACGAGGTCATAATTTTGCTGTTCCCACAGCCTGGGAGGTTCTTAGCTTGACCAAACACATTCTAGCTCTCAGGTTTTGCCTTAATGTCACCTCCTCAGAGAAATTGAGGGAGTCAGGACCACACCACCCACCACTCTGGCCCCCTTCACTATTCTCCATCCTCAGGGAAGTTCTCCCTGTCCTCCCAGCCTCTATCAGGATGCAGTACTCTTGCTGATTCCCTGTTTTAGTCTGTGATGTAGTCCCCCACAAGTCCCCTGACAAGGCCAGAATAAACGTATGTACTCAGATAGACCTGGCTACATGGTGCACTGGGTGAATGAACAATGTTTGTAGCCCCGTGGCCCAGCACACTGCCTAAGCCCTTGCAGGCCCTATACTGCCCCCAGAAGAGGCCTTTATGCTGGCTTTTCCCTCTGCCCTGAGTACTCTTCCCTCAGGCTGACACCTCCTTCCTTGTCCCTTTCTCGATAAGGTCTGCCCTGGCTGCCCTATTTATAACCGGGACCTGTCCCCACACACCCCAGCCTCCTTTTCCTACTTTATTTTTTCCAAAGCACTTATCCCCTTCTAAGATACTATACAGTAATTTATTATTTTATGATTTATTATGTGTCTCCCCTCTAGGCTGTAATCTCCATGAGAGTAGGAATTTTTGTATTTTCAGCTTACTTGGTGTATCCCAGCACCTAGAAGAGAACATCATACACAAGTGAACCGACATCCTGGATGGCTCATGACCACTGGGGAGATGCACAGGTGAGCAGGGAGGTCCAGGAAGGAGGAGGAGGGAGACCAAAGGAGAGCAAGACTGAGAGAGATGAGAGAGACAGAGAGAGAGAGAGAGAGAGAGAGAGAGAGAGAGAGAGAGAGAGAAGACAGGGAAAAGAGATACAGAAAGCATAAGAAACAGAGACAGGGAGACCGGGAGTAATAGAGCTGAAGAGAGACATCGAGAAAGACAGAAACACAGAGACAGCAAAAGGAAGACAGACAAAGAAAGAAGCAGGCTGAGCGTGGCCCATTCCAGATAAATCAAGGCCCATCATTTGCAAAGAAGCACACTCCTCTCCCCCACAGAGGATCTGGCTACCCCCAGGTTCTGCCCCAGTCCCTGCTGCCTAGCAGAGACAGAGCTGTATTTGGAGGACTAGGAAGTGTCCCTTCCCCTCAAACACCTCCTTGGATCCCCCAGTCTTAGATTGGGACTAAGATTTGGAGAAATTCTCTCCTGGAGAAACACACTGACCTGAGAGAGAAAAGGCTGTCTTTCACCCCAGTCCCAGCAGGAGCTGAGACTACAGCCTCGTTAGGCCCTCTCCTGCCCGAAAAAGAAGTTGGGGGTGGGCAAAAGCCTGAAAGATGGCAGGATGCCTTGCAAGGGGCTGGGGTGGAGTTGCCTCTACTGACCTCCAAGAAGCGGGGAGGGAAGAGAGGGGTCACAGAGAAGACACCCCAATCCACCCAGCAAAGGCACTTCTGCCAGGGTTGCTATGGGTCCTGGAGAAACCTGAACAACAATACAGAGCCTGCCCCTGTGGGACTCTCACCTTGCTGTCAGAGCCATGAATGGTCCCATGCACATACCCACCATCTCCCACCCTCTCATGCAACTGAAAAGAACTGAGGGGTGGTTCTTGAAGACCATCATTCCAGACTCTGAACCTTCATGCGCCTCCACCTTCAGCTATCCCAAATAAGTTTGCCACCTAAATGCAAACAGTTTGCTCCAAGAAGCCCAGCCCCCTGCCCACCCCTCACTGGCAGCCAGATAGCACCCTGGGATCTACCTGGATGAAAATGCTCTTATGGTCATGGCATACCCACAGGCATCTGACCCTGTGTAATCATATTCCTCCCCATGGAGACCTAGGCACACTCGACCCTACACACCCACATGCAAACCCAAATGTTCACCCACACATGCACATGTCAGGCACACACAAACACAGCCCACCAACAACCCACAGAGTCATGTGCACCGACATGTTCTCACATCCCTGTGCACACACCAATGCACAGGCCAGGCACACATATGCATACTCCCCATGCACAGGCTGACACTCCTCCCGTACACTTGCCTGGACAGGCCAGGGCCTACAGCTGTGCACACTAACGCTTTTATATACTTTCTGCTCTCAGTCCACCCTGGGGTCCACCCTGCCCCATCCTACCCTCCTTGTCCATCTGACAACTCCAAGACACTGGGCTAAGTATAATAAAAGTGGGGCTGCAACTCCAGTAAGTAGGACTGCAGTAAGATTCCTGGTAGAACTTCTAATGGCACTCAGGGTAGCTGATAGGGATTAACCAAGTCTACTCTCCTGAGGTCAGCTGCAGAACAGGGAGATCCTCATCTCCAGAAAGCAGAGAGATGGACCAGATGACTTTCCACATCGAGGCATTTTGGAACTCTAATGTCCAGCCTGGGATGAGGGGAGTATGGCCCTCCAGCTCCACATAGAAACAGCCCATGATGGTTAGGGGACTGAGGGTATGGGGCACAAAGGCCTATTGGCCTTCAAAATCTCAAGGCTCTATTTTCCCAACATTCAGAAGCTAGGCAAAAAGTGACATGAAATTTTCATTTTATAAATGAGAAAAACAAGAACCAGAGAGGTTACGTTGCTAGACCCAGGTCACACAGCATTAGAACAGCCAAATGCGGTAAGCCCCTATCCAGAGACACCCACTTACCCCAGCTGAAGGTCCTCAGGATCTGCACAAAGACTCCTGGAGGCATCATCCCCTTCTGCCAGCACACCAGCCCTCCAGGGACTGGACTCTGTAGAATCTTCCAGAATGTTTGAGTCTGGCCCTAAGGCTAGGCCATTGGTGAGGGAGAGGCCAAGGGTGAGGCTCTGGAGGGCCTTGTCAGGGCCCTTTGTGGGTTGCTCAGTGTCCACCAGGGTGCCCTTTATCTCATGCCCTGGGCTGTTGTGACTATTATTCAGGTCCTCACTGGCTGTCATTCCATTCTGGATCCCAGACTCCTCCTCAGGCTCCAGGCTGGGGACCCAAGTGGCACCATCTTCCCCAGGCAGCACAGATGGGAGCTTATCCTCATCCATGGCAGGTGCTGCTTCCATCCAGTGCTGGCTGCTCCTGGGAGTCCCCTAGACCTGACAGCAGATGGAGAGATGAAGGGGTGAGTCAGATAGGGCAAGTGCTGAGGGTTCTGAAGCCCAGCAGAACCAACACCAGGCAGCCTGCCTGGGGAGAGAAGGATGGTCAAGATAACCTTCTCAGGACTCCTGGCTGGTGTCTTGGTTCAGGCCATGGTGTTTTCAGTGCCCTGCTCAGGGCAGCCTCACTCACCTTTCCCCTGACCCCCAGCCACTCTGTATCCCTAAGCCCTGTCTTTCCTGTTACTTCTTATGTGCCTCTGTTGTGCCCTCCAGAATTCAGCAAAGCCCTCTGAGGAAGATCCAGGTTGCAAGGGAGCAGAAAAGGTCCAGGAGTCCTTCAAGCCCCCTTCCTCTCCTGCTGTAAGTGATGGAGACAAAACCCCAGGCTGACAGCAGCCGGCCAGCCCACTTGCCTCTTTCCATGTTTCCTCGTCCTGGCTCCAGGTGCCAGATGAGAGTGAATCTGTAGTGAATAGAGGGCATTGGGCTGGGGCCGCCTACAGAGGGAGAGTGAGGACAGGAAGCCAGGACAGCAGCAAAAGTGCATCTTCATCAGAACAGAGGCTTCCCCGGAGAGGCCAGCGTGGGGCCAGGGAGCCAGCTAGCTGGAGGCCCGGCATGAGGCGCTGTCCAGGGTGCTGGGCGGGTGCGGCACCTCCCAGAGAGCAGGGCTGCCTCCACTGCCCAGAGCCCAGAGCGCGGGCTGTGGGAGAAGAAGGAAGAGGGGCCCCGGGGTTCTCCTCCACTCCCGGTTCGGAACTCGCCCAGCCTTGAGCAGGAACTCACGAGGAGGCGGACGAGGGGCACTTTGGGGAGAGCACTGCAAAGGGAGTCAGGCCTGCTCTGCCCAACTCACGGTATGGCCTCACATGGTTCCAAGTTAGGCCTCCTCACTGCCCCATGCAAGCCAGCCCCACTCCCTCTGCTCTGCTCTGGGTCTGTTTCTCCTCTGTAAAACGAGGAGACCCACTTTACTTACCATCTCCACCACACCCCCACCCCTTTAAAAATGGATCAGATCCAGCCTACATTTCCCAGAGGCTTCCTTCACAACCTAATCCTAGGTGGGAGGGCAGATGTAACGGGCTGTGTTCTGGCTCTCCCCTCTCTGCCCCTGGCCCCACTAAGTCTAGGCTATTTCCACCACCACCACCCACTCCCTCCCCCAGTGACCTCGCCACCAGGGACATAGGCCAGCCCCTCCGAATAACTTCCTTCCTCCCCTCTTCAGCCCTCAGCTTCACCCAGCACTCTCCCTGGGAGTGTCATCTGAGGGGCTTGTTAAATTATAGATCATGAGGCCCTCCCCCAGACCTCCTGAACCATAATCGACAGGGAGTGGATATAGTAATACTACTCTTATAATAAGGTGTGTTTGGCAAACAGCGAGTTATGCTCCAGGAGGAACTTCCTTCCCACTTAGAGAAGATGAGCCTGACAGGAAGGCAAGCTCCCACTTCTTTAGGGGTTTCTGGTCATTTAGGGGAGTTCTACCACCACAAGACCAGTTAAGATTCATTTAACCTCAGTCGTCAAACAGAGTGAAAGAGAAGAAAGCAGGATAGGCAGGGATCTGGGCCCCTAGCCCACACATTCTGAGTGTCACTTTCTAGAGTTTTGAAGACTGTGTGAATATAGATTTTACTTTAAATTTTTTTCATAGATTTTTTTAAGTATGAGGAGCCAGGCTGTAGGATACCTGGGCCCTGATCCTAGGACATCGGGGACCCCAAGGGGATTGGCCCCGAAGGAGGGATTCTTTCTGGTCTGCCCTAAATCCCCGCTGCTACGATTGCTATTTTGCTCTGTCCCCTCGGATTGTGTGCTCTGAGGAGAGAGAGAGAATAGGTCATCTCCTCAGCTGAGGCTCCGTGGGGGTTGGGGAGCACCAAGAAGAGACAGAGGAGGGAGATTGCGGCCTTCTGGCCTTTTTCTTGAGTTCTAGTCCTCTGGAGGGCTTTCTCGCCCTGGGGCCTGGATTAGCATTGGATCTGGGACAGAGGGATTCACCCCATTCCATCAGGGTGCCTCAAGTACCCACACCCACACAAGGAGGCTGAGTCCATGGGATGCCTCCATTTTGGTCAGGTTCCCAGTGAAACCTAAGATTTGAGAGCATAAGTGGCTTCACCTGATGCTAACACTACACCAGCCCCAAAGCCAGGGTTATGGACAAATCAAGGACTTCTCAGGAGGGCCCCACCTCATCCCCCAAATTCCAGCAGCTGCCTTGGGTTGGTTCCAGCCCTACCTGCCCTGCCATGTCCTCCTGCAGCTCAGAGTAGGACGGAGGTTCTGCCAATACTGGGCACTGGGCCGTGTCCTCAGCTTCTGGGAGTGGGCAGACAAGGAGCAGCATTGAGCTCCACTCTGGGCGGGGGGCCCAGAGTCCCTGCCTGGGCTGAGGGCCAGCTGAGCCCAAAAAATAGCTGAGCCAGGACCCCCTTCTCTTAATGAGCCCAAGAAGGGGTACATAAAGGGGTAGCTTCAGGGCAGAGGTGTGAAACAATGCCTAAGTCCTCACTCTGAACCACCATATGCCCTGGGACTCATCATTGTCCCTTCTGGCCTTGGTGGACCCATCTGTAGAATGGAGGCATCACTTCTGCTCTCCTTCCCCAAGGCTGGTGGGAAAACTTAAAGTCATGAATGCTGAGAAAGCAGAGAACCAGGGAAGAACAAACTCTCTACAGAGGTCGAGGGGAAAGGCAGCCATGGTCCACTCTTTCTACCACCACATTTGACAAATGGGGAGACTGAGGCACATAACCAGAAAAGGCTTTGCCTGAGGTCACACAGTGAGTTGCTGCCTCTAGAATGCAGGAGTAGCCTCGCTCTGCACCTGGAAGTGCTGGAGGTACAGGATGAGCCCCCAGTTTCCCAGGCCCTCTGTCAGACCCTCCCATGAGATCAAGGGCTCTCAAATCCTCAACTAGGAGAATCCACCCAGAGCGGTGACCCTGCCCACCTTTAGCTCTGCTGGCAAGAACAGGGAGGGTGGGCACAGCTGGGCCACAGGCCACCTATCCCAAGGAGATGCCTACAAATGACAAGTTGGCAGTGGCTAGATCCCCTGCATCCTCTCTTGTCCTGAACCAGGCCCTATTTCAGAGAGGGGGATCCCACTAACCACTGCCCTTGGGATGACCTTGGTCTCAGCAGCCTCTTTTTCAGCACCAACCAAGAAGGGGTCCATGATGATAGTGGAACTCTGGCTGGGTCAGGGCTAAATGCCAAACCAGTCACTTTCTGGGTCTCCGCTGCTTCCTGAGACAACCCTGTCCTGCTTCCCACTCTCCCTGTGGCAGGTGGAGCGAGCGGTGAAAACACCAATTACATCACATCACTCCCTCACTCAGAACCCTCCAACAGTTCCCATTACCCTTCAGTTAGAATCCGGTCTCCTCAGCATGGCCTAAAAAGGCCCTGCCTGAACTGGTTCACTGCCCTCTCCCCAGCCCCCACCCCATCCGCCACGTGGCCTTCTTTCTGCTCCCTGAGCTCATTCCCACCTCAGGGCCTTTGCACCAGCTGTGCCCTTGGCCTAGAATGCTCTTTCCCTAGATGTTCAGATGACTGCCTCTTGTGTCACTCAGGGCTCAATTCCAGCACTGCCTCCTCAGAGAGGCTCTCTCTGACTGCACGGCACTCTCTCTCGTGCCTCCACGGAGCAGCCTATCTGCTAAGCATCACGCAGCAGAACTGAAACCTCCTCGTCTATTTGCTTCCTTACTTCCCACCCGTTTCCCTCAGTAGGATGTAAGTGCGGTGTGATGGGGACTCTGTCATGTTCGCACTGTCTACCCTGGATCCCTACACAGCGCCTGGCAAACAGTGGGCACCTTTTAAATATTTGGAGAAGATCATTGTCCCTGTTGTAGGCAGAGGCTGAGAGGTTGAGGAACGTGCCCAGGGTCAAAAAGCTGGAAAGCGGAAGGCTGGCCTTCTGCTTGGGACGATGCTGGACTGCCATAGAGATAACCTCAGACAGTGCCTTCCATGCTGGGATCCAAGCCAGAGACTGTGGGAAGCCCAAGGAGAAGGGTGGGAGGAGGCGCCCAGCAGGGAGGGCTCCAGGGCCTAACTTGCTCTATGAGACAGAGGAGAGTGCACGGATGCAGGTGCCCGTGTGCATGTCTGTGAGCAAGCATATGGTACAGGCATCGGTGGGCACACACGCACACGCATACGCCGTGCACACACACACACACTGAGGGAACTGGGCAACCACCCAGAAGGCAGTCCCCTGGGTGGGGAGGCGGAGAGATAAGGAGCCGACAGGCCTATGGGCAAGGTTCAGGGCAGTGAGAGCTACATCACTGAGCAACTAAGTTGAAACCATTCTGCTTTGGGAGAAGCCAAAGGCAAGAAAAGGACAACCCAGTGCTTCAGGCTAGGGTGGGAGATGGGGAAGACAGGCACCCACGCTCGCTGACCACAGCCATACCCTATGGCATCAGGCAGCTGGGTGGGTTTGGGAGGAGATGGAGGTGTACAGCCCCACTTGGTAGAAATGGGGGTACAGGAGGCAGAGCTGCGATGGGGGACCAAGGTGCTGAGCACTACATAAGACAGGCAAAACCTAAGAGCCCATGGCATGTTCAAGGGTGTTTAAAGCCCAGGTTGAGGGGGCTAGGAGCAGAGAAAATCATTCTGGCATGTCAGTGTACAGGCAAAGCTGAGACCACAGCTGACCCAAAAAGCAGAGCTGGGAGACAGGACACTCGGTGTTTGTCTCCAATGTGGAGGGAAGCTTGGGCGAATGAAACCCTCATTTCCTGCATTCATCAGAGATCCCGAAGCATTTCTAAGTCATGGACCTATCTGAGTATCTGATGGACTGTGGATCCCACCCCATACAGACTGTCACATACTATATATGCATATTTTTAGTATTTTTTTTTGAGAGGCTCAGGACCTCTAAAGCCCATCCATAACCTCTGAGCATAAACCCCAACCTGGAAAATCCCCAAGAACATGACACAGGCCACTCAGAGAAAGTTCCATGAGGGCTACTTAGAAGAAAAAAAAAAGCTGGAAAGCTTTCATTCTGAGACCTATTCTCTGCCCACTGGAAATCCCCATTGGTCCCACTGCCCTTCCCCAAAATTTCTACTACATTGACTCAGTAGCTCACCCAGATTTTAGCACATGGGCTGAGCCCTTCACATATACACAAACACACAAATACACACACAGACAGTTAAAGAAGATGATCAATAAAGAGGGCTGGTGCTCAGAACAGACCCTTAGCCAGCTGTGCCCACACCATCCATGGGCACTCCAGGACTCCACAGGAACCTGCGGGGACACTGGCAGTATAGGCAGCAAGAAGCTGACAGGAGGCCCCTGGGATGGGGTCACTGAACCACAGTCACCACACTCCCTCTCCAGACTCCAGCCTCTGCCAGCCAAGGAGTCTACAGGTCAGAACTCCGCTGTCATCCCAGAGCTCCAAGCACCCTCCCCAGGCACAGATCCACCTGGGCACGTACCTCCTCAATGTCCCGGCTGCCCCGGGCAGGAAGGTGTCCAGGATAATATGGAGCCCTGGGAGCTTCCCTGCTTCTGTTCCCCAAAGTGACCCTACTCTCTTCTAACCCACTTGGTCTTCCCAGCTCGGACTACCTTGTGCAACAAGTGCCTTCATCTGGGACATGCAGGGTAGTCAGAAAGCCCTGGCTTTAAACCCAGCTCTGCTACCCAAGCTGTGTCACCTCAGGCAAGTTTCTCACTTCTCTGAGCCTCAGTATCCTTCCCTGTAAAATGGGGGTGTGGGGGATCTCACAGCATGTGTGCCTCTCAGGACTGCAGTGAGGACAGAGGACATGGCATGGGTGCACTGCTCAGCTCAGAGCTGGCCATAGGTGCTCAGGGAGGAACAGTGGCTACACTGCTTCCCAGAATCCTCTCTCAGGTCTGCCGGGGAACAGGCTGGCTGCCCACACTGGGGGTGGGATGCAGAGGAGAGCAGCACGGGCAGCACAAACAGTCAGAGGGCCCCAGCAGACATTCATTCTCAGCAGCCTGCCAGAGTTGTAAAGGGGCTCCAGAGGCCCAGCCTGAGGGTAGGGTCAGAAGAAGCTCTGGGGTGTGCCCCCCATTTCCCGAGGCAGGTGAGGACCCTACACTTCTGGCCCCACCAACACTCTTACCCCAGGCCACGTGCCCTCCTAGCTTTCCATCTCAAGGCACAAGAGCCACGCCAGCTGCTGGGCAAGGACCAGGGGTGTGAGCTTCCCTCAAAAGGCACCTATCCCGTTCAGGGGGTGCCAGCGGGGGTCCTTAGAGAGCCCAGCACCACCCTGCTTTCTTCATCTCATTTTGGCCCCTGAGGAACCAGCTTTGCCTTGGGTTGTGGGGATCTGAAAGACCTCCTGTTTCTTGCGGTCAGGCAGGCAGAGGTCCCTGGGGGTTGGGTGCATATTTGCATCTTATCTGCATATGCCCCACAGCCTGCTGGTGGGACCTTCAGGGGCTTATGGGCCTCATTCTTCAAAGGTCATACCTTGACATCTCCCAGCTTGCTTCTCTCCCCACCCCCGCAGCCACTTGGCACCCTCATTTGCTTAGCATTTGCATATATCTGCATGCTGATTTAAAGAGCCCTTAATGCTGATGAAATTCAGTGTCTGCTGTCAAATCCCAAATCATGTTTATAGCTGGTACTACCCCCAGCGGACTTCCCTACAGGGTGAGTTCTCAGTTAGCTGGGACCACAAAGGGCTAGGCTGTTCAGATGTAGTGACTGGGCACTGCTCTGTCTTCCTGGAGCTCCAGAGGGCACCTGGGCCTCACCCTGCTTCTTGAGCCACATTTGACCCGTGAGCCTATGGAATGAGAGTTGAACCCCAAGAGCTACAATAGACTGACCAAGTGCAAGCCCTCCCAACCAACCCTGCTTGCCTAAAACACCTAGGCAGGGCAGTCCCCAAAGGGCCCAATCTCTGAGCAGCCCCTCTACCCCAGTCTGGTTCAACAACCAGGAGAGATGAACTAAGAAATTTCACTCTCCCTTCTCCCTGCCCAATTTTCACTTACCCTGTACGCTCTGGATCCTCACATTCTCTGTCTACCCCCTTCCAAGAAAGCCCCTCTTCCTCCTTGCCTCTTCCCCTGTGACCTTCCTCCCTCACCCCTCCCCAACCTCTTGATTATGTAGTTCCACTAACCCCTCCCTTGCTGTGTCGCCCTCTCCTCCTCCCCTCTTCTTTCCCTGTCCTCTCTTGTTTCTGCTTTAGGTTCAGCACAGGGTCTGACAAGGGTTGTGGTTTCCTCAGGGCTGGTTGAGGGCCAGCAGCACGTGGTACAAAGCAAATGAGTGTGAAATGCATCATATTGGGCCACTCCACTATCACCTCTCTGTGTCCCCATCTTTGAAACTGTCCTTCCTATCAGCCACAGCCCACTGATGGGAGATCTGGTCACTGGTAAGAGACCCCTTGATGCACACAGTACATGGGGTAGGAGAGAAACAGAGAGTCTGGAATGATACTAGTGTTTGGGCTCTGAGCACCTAAAAGGATTGAGTTGCCATTCCTGAGATCGGGAAGACTAGGTGGAGCAGGTTCAAGGAGGAAGGCTGAGAGCTTAGTTTTGGGGAAGCTGAATTTGAGGTGTCTAGTAGACATGACTGCTGAGATGCTGAGTACCCTACGAGAGCTCGAAAGAGAGGCCAAAATTTGGGATCTAAATTTGGGAAGTGGCAGCATGTAGGTGGCTTAAAGCCACAGGACTGGATGAGATGGGCATAGGACTGAATGTAAATGAGGAAGAGCAGCTAGGTAAGAGCAGGTCCTAGGGCATACCAAAATTAAGAGGTGGGATGGGGGAAAGCAGACTGAGTAGGAGTGACCCATGAGGTCAGAGGATGGATGTCCTAGAGGTCAAGGATTTTTCAAGGAAGAGGGACAGATTGACTGTGTCAAATGCCAGAGATGAAGACTGAGAATTGGCCATTGGATATAGCAACACTGGTGACCTTGAGAAAAGCAATCAGTAGAGTAGAAGGAAGTGAAAGCCCAGCTGGAGTGAAGTTCAGAGAGTGGGAGGACTCTTCTAGGGAGTTCTGTTGTAAGGGGGAGCAGAGAAATGCAGTGGTAGTTGGCTGGAGAAGACAAAAGAGCCATCTTTCAAGATGAGAAACAATAGCAGATATCTGCTAATGGAATGATCTAGTAGGCGGGGGCACATGCTGTAGCATGTCCTCAAGAAGGCACAAGGGGACAGCATTTGGTGCACAAGGAGAGGGGTGGCCATAACCAGGAGCAAGGACTCTTCACCCACACTGACAGGAGGAAGGCAGTGGGCAGACACTGGCAGATGGGTAAATGCAGCACTGAGAGTCTAAGGAAGTTCTGATTGTTTCTATTTTCTCAAAGAAGTAGGAAGCAGTTTCACCAGGGCAAGAAAGGACTAAGGAAGAGGGGCTCGGGTTGAGGGCAGAAGAGAAAGTGTGAAATAGACATCAGGTAGGGGGAGAGGGGATGGACAGGAGACCTGGTGAGATGGCAGGATGACACTGAGGACCCACCTGAAGTTCACAGTTTTGATCTTAAAGTGAGACCCATTGGGGTTGTGGTTTTTCTCAGCCTCATTCAGCTGCACAGGTCAGACGTGGAGCGGGCTGGGCATTGGCTTTAACCAGGGTTGGGGTTTTGCTAAGCAAGCATGAAGAAGTGAAATAAGGTAAGGGAGGTGAGCAGGTCTGCAAGGTAGGGCTTATCCTGACTTACAGTGGCAGCTGCCTCTGAGTCGGCCCTGACCCCTCTCCGAAGTCCCTCCCCTGCTGGTGCCTGAAAGCCCACCATCTATTCCCTGCTGGGGGTTAGGCATGGCCTTCCCTCTGCCCTCATCCCAAAATGAGCTCCTCAGAGGGTAGCCACAAGTGACCACCAAGACCTGGGGAAGTGAATTTCCCACACACTATTCCTCTGACCTGGAAATACCTCAGACCTCACACACTCAAAACCGAATTCTCCATCACCCTTCCCAAGCCATCACATGACAGCTCTCTCCACCTCTTGATGGACCCCAGTGTCCGTCCATTCTGCCTCCTAAATCGCTCCTTATTACACCCCACTACCTGCCACCCGCTAGTCCCAGAGGGGATGGCCAGGAGACCTGGTGAGATGGCAGGGCCGCCACGCCACCAACTCCATTCCGTCTGTACATGCCCTCTGCGCACCATACGCAGCAGCCTGGGCTCAGTGCCCAGCCCCCGGTGCTCGGCCTCATCACGGCTGCCTGACCAGGCCCGCTTCCACCGCACTGGCCCAGCCAGCCCCACTCCATCCTCCTCAGAGCGCCTTTTCCAGCACTCACATCTGCCCCATCACTGCCCTCTTAAAACCCCTTCGGGGGCTCCTGGTGGCCCCTTTGCCCCTCCCTGCTTTCTCTGGGCCTCTCCCCCACTCTAACAGCACCTCCCCTGAGTTGTGGCTCACCCTACTCTCACCCCTGAGGTTGTGAACTCCCTGAAGGCCCCATCATGTCTGCTTAAGCACCCTTCGCCAGCCTATGATTTAAAGTAGGGGTTCAGTCAGCTTTGCTGACCTGGTGCATGGATGACCAAGTGGATGAAGTCTCTGGAGGTAAGAAAGAGGGATTGAAACAAAGGGACTCCTTAGCCAAGTGACCTAACTTAGAACCACCAAGCTAACGGCATGTACCTCCTGATGGGATGCACTGAGGACACGACATCACCTATGGGGCATTCCTGCCAAAAGATGTTTAACCTGAATCTTCTCATGAGGAAGCAATAACCCAAATCCAGAATGTGGGGTATTCTACAAGAAGACTGACCAAGGCTCCTTAAAATTGACAATGTCATAAAAGACTTAAAAAAAAAAAAAAAGCAGGGAGATTGTTCCAGATTAAAGGATACTAAAAAGACAAAACTAAATGCAATGTGTGATGTTTGATCAAAAAAAATTTTTTAAGCTTTTTTTTTTTTTTGGGGGGGGCGGTATGTGGGTAGTTCCCTGGCTGGGAAATGAAAAAAAAGTTTTTAATAGCTGTAAAGGACATTATGGGACAACTAGAGAAATCTGCATATGGATTACAATTAGGTTCAATTGTATCATTAGATTTCTTGGGTATGTTAATAGTGTGGTCATTATGTAGAAACATGTCCTTGTCTCAAGGAATTCCTGCTGAAGTATTTAGAGGTGAAGTGTTATGATGTCTTCAACTTACTTTCAAAAGGTTCAGAGAGAGAAAAAAAAGTGGGCAAAATCACAACAATTAGCAAATCTAGTTCTCTGGGTGAAAGGTATATAGGTGGGTGTTCACTGTACTGTCAGGTGTGACGGGACAAAACGTTAGAGGGGAAGAGAGGGAGTGGAGGGGGACACTCCAAAGAGGCGAGCTCGGGGCCTTGCTTGGCGGGCGGCAGTGGGAGGAGAGGGCCATCCTCCACCCCAGCAGCCCCCGAGCCAGGCTGGGGGCCAGGGCGGAGCTGGGCCTGATGCTGGAGTCACTGGGGCCAGGGAGACACAGACCTGGAGTGGCTCACCACCTAAAGAGGGTCAGAGCCCAAGGACCTGAACTTAGCTGGGGGCAAACCCACCTAGGAGGACACGGGCTCCGCAGGAAACAGCCAGGTCCCAGGGAGACCAGTAGGGCAGCCCTCGGCTGAGTCAGGGCTGGTAGGAACACGAGTCCTGCCCCACCTCTGCCTGAGCGGTGGCGGGAAGTCAGGTCTGCCCAGGCCCACCCCTCCCCCCGAAACACCCCTCGAGGGGTGACAGCCTGAGTGTATCCTCCTGTGTGAGGAGCCAGGCTAAATATGGAGCCCCAGACATAAGATGCCACTCAAAACAGATTTCCCTGGAAAAGACCATCTGGCAAAGGACGTCTAGAGCATCGTCTGTCGAGAAAAGCAGTGTTATTCTCCTGCAAGCCAACATCCGGAATGGAAACGGCTCCATCCCACCTCGCTAGAAGACCCCAGCTTGGTGCCTCAGTTTCCCCCAAGGCCACCCCCTTGTTGCAGATGGAAAGGCACTCAGTCCCGCCTCCCTCTTTACTTGCATCTGCAAGGAAGAAGAGAATGAGACTGGGGACAGAAGTCCAACCTTCGGACAGTTCTGCCCAGGTGCAAACCTGATTCTGCCACCTACTACGTAGGTGACTTTGAACAAGCAACTTCTCCCTCAGTACCCTCCTGCACAAAATGGGAAGAAGGGGAGCACCTCCCTGCATGGGCTGTTGTGTGTAGTCAGCAGTGGTAATGCTTGATATGTGGGAGCTGGGCGAGGTAATATCCCCCAATCCCCCTCTCTCTCAGTCCTGTCCAGAGCAGGAAGTCCTTCTTTCCAGCTAGCTTGACTCCTTCCCTTCAGGAAACACTGAGGGTCAGGGGGGCTGGGGGAGTGCCCCCCATCGCTGTCAGAGCAGGACAGGCAGTAGGAGGGTAACCTCTCAGCCTGGCACAGGCATTCCTGGGGTATAAGGTACCAGTCACCCAAGCATTGAAGCTTCAGCCCTTGCAAGAGGCACAGGCAGGTTGGCCTTCCAAGGACATTCCAGTCATACTTCTACCCGTAGTGGGGCTACCTCCAACCTACTCACCCCAACATGTGGGAATGGTCTGGTTTAGGCCACAACTTGGGGACCTGCCATATTTCCACCAGGGCCAAACTTTGCAATAGCCCCATTCAAAAGCCACTGCTTCTCACCATATACAAGGGGACAGCGGGCTCTTCTCCGGAGATGTGGGGTGAAGGGGGACAGCTGGCCCGTTTTACTGACTCAGAGGTCGCGAGTCACAGAATGTGCAGCTTCCATGGGAGACAGGCTTCCTAACCTCCCAAGGGAAAGGGTGGAAGAATTACTCTACCTGCCCAGGGCCAGGGCTTGGCCTTGGAAGGGGTCCCAATGGCCCTTAGCCAGCCTTAGTCACTCCCTCCAGCAGCTTCTGTTTCCGGGGTCTGGAAGCAGGAGCTGGGCAACCCAGGAAAGCCCAGGTGCCTCTCCCCAGGCCCAGGCTGCCCATCTGCCTTGGTCAAACCCTGAGCCTTCTCCCTGCTCCGCATTCATCCACCCATCAAGCCCAGCCTGGCTCTTCTGAGCTTGCCAGGAATCCCAGACCCACTTCCATTGTGGCTGGAGCTTCTGCCCCCAGTTCTTCCAGAGCTCCCCCGAGCTGGCCTCAAGACGGATGGGTGGGCTGAAGCAGTGGCCCCCCTGGGCCTGTGCAGAAACAATACCAGGGAGCCCCCAAATCCTCCAGGGAGAGCCAGAATCGGAATACTTTCTCCTAGGAGGGGGTCAACTAGGCAGGGTGGTCCCCGTTTCTGGTCTCCCTGCCCCACCCCAGCCCCAGCGGCAGGCTTCAAGGACCCCTTCCTCCCTGCGGCTGCCACAGCCATTATGTGCCTCTTCGCCTTGCCCACTGCCTGCCACGCCCCCACGCAAGCCCCTGCTCCATCGGCAGAGCTCAGAGCCTGTGAGGCCTGGCTGCCAAGCCAGGCTGTCAAAGTTGGGAAACTGGAAACAGAAATAAATCCTCAAAGCTGCTCCGTGGTAAAGAGGCTGCTAGCAGGCCGGGCACCCAACACCCCAGGTCCTCGGACACCAAGCTCTCACTGACACGCCTCAACGCGCACATCTACACTCAGATTATACAAAAGGAGAGAATCAGGAGGCAGAGCCCAGGGGACAACTGGGCCAGCTGGCCCTGACCCTCCCTGCAGGCTGGCCTGGGGCTCCCTAGCAGTGCCTGCACTCCCTGGCCCAGACCCGGCCACCCCGGGCTTCCTCTTTCGGCCCCATCTCCATGACAACCGCATCCTTCGGATGCTCCAGCCGCCACGGAACTGATCTCGAAATGCAGCTTTGTTAGCAGAGCCTGGCTGTAACCGAGGGCGGAGGGCGGCTCCCGCCACCCAGCACGCGTGTCCTCCCCACCCCAGCACCCCCTTACGGGCCCCCCAGCCTGGCTTCGGGAGGGGCGGGGTCCCAGAGTACGAGAAACCCTGGGGACAAGGTGGCCCCGCAGCCCCACTCTCCGCCCCTGGCCCCAGTAGCTGGGTCTAACCTCTCACGGCGGGGCCATGCGGAGGCCGCCGCTGACCTGACCGTCCCACTGCTCCGCGGCCGCCTGTCGGGGCTCCTGCGGCCGCTTCCGTCCCTTCAGGTGTCGGAGCCGCGCTGTGGAGGAGCTGAGCAGAGGTGGGGGGACTGACGGCAGGAGGGAGGGGCGGAAGGAGAGAAGGAGGGAGGGAGGGAGGAGCGGGAAGGGCGGGGAAGGGCGGAGGGTACTGCAGGCAGCGGGTGGCGGGAGCCGAGCCAGGAGGCGACAGTGACCACCCTAGCCGGCTGGCCAGCCACCCCTCCGTGCCAAGGGCCAGGCCGAGCGCCCTGACCGGCGGGGGAGGGTGCGGCCAGCCCCGTCCAGCACAGCCCCGCGCCGGCCCTTTAAGAAAGTGGGGGAAGGGAGCGCCACGAGGTTCCGCCCCCGCTCCTGCCCCTTTGGCCCCACTGTCCTCCCACCCCCGCCCCCTGGGCAGGACCTCCGGGCCCAGACCCTGAGCCTTCGGAATCCCCCGAGCCCCGCTCCAGGTGAAGGAGGGAGCGGCCTGACTCCCTGCCCTCCATACCCAGGGGAGACCCGACTCGGACAGGGGAGGAGTGAGGAGAGCAGGGGGCAGGCAAGGTGGACCATCCCAGAGAGAGGGGACCGAGCCTTCCCTACTTACCTACCACCGAAACAGAGGGACAGCCAGGCCGGGCGTATGGGAGGAGGAGGAGGGTGAGGGACGGAGCTAGAAGCGGTGGGTACAGAAGAGAAGGACAATGGGGAGAATCCCTGGGGTGGGGGGAGGTGAGGTCCAATCAAGAATGCAGAGTCCCAGCTCCAGGTCAGGGGATGGCCACCCTAGGCAGAGCGGTAGGGGGTGCTCTGGGCTGTGTAAACCATCTCCCAAGGAATCTGCCCCACAGATCCTCCCCCATGATAGTCACCTCCTTGAGGCCCTACCCCTACCCCAGGGCCCTAGCTCTGAAGAAGGTGGACAGTATCATGCCTGGGCTAGACACCAAGGAGAACTTCCTGGCTGTGGGGCTCCTCCGGGGCAAGATTTCCACCTCTCAGAAAAGTAATAAAGCACCCCGCCCATAGGGATCCAGGGAGACCAGGCACTGGGGGGCGGGGGGAGCAGGCCCGGCCCACCAAGAAGGGAGCTCAGGTTAGCATCAGGCCCTTCCACAGGAGGCCGCTTTCCACGCCAGCCCCCCAGGGGCTGTTTACTACTACACTCAGCTCGTTCCCACCTCAGGACCCTTGCAGGTGTTCCACCCTCTGCCTGGTCAGGCCTTGATCCTGCTGTGCTCAATGAACTCCTACTCAATCCTCAAATCCCTATTTAAGTGCCCCTTCCCACAGGAAGCTCTCTCTGACCTTCTTTCCACCCATACACACACACAGACAGTTAGGGACCCTTTTCTTGGGGAACAGAGGTCGAGAGAGGAGAGGATTTGCTAACCTATGAGGGGTGTCTAAGCTGCGGCAGTGATTGGAGGTGCAGGTACGGAATCTGAGGTACATTAGTCTCCTCCCTCTTCAAAGTGGGCCACAACTAGAGCTTGGATTTCTGCAACCATGGTGACACTTCTGCTATTAGCTGCACGCACCATGTACCAGAGTCCACACTAAGTACTTTGCATGTGTTAAATTTAACCCTCAAAACAATCCCATAACCCATTTTACAGATGAGAAAACTGAGGCTCCAGAAGCAAAAGCCACTGCTTAAGGTTCCAGGAGGTCTGACGCTGGTGACACTGCTGGGCAGTTGAGAAGGGACTCTGGCCACACCCCTTCACTGCCCATCAAACCCTAGGACACCCCCCACAGAGCCCAGAAACAAGAGGGTACTCTGTTGCAGGTACCCAGGACCCTCTTGAAGGGCACAGAGGGAGCACAGCTGCCCCGTTGTCCTGCCCTCCACCTTCTGCCGCTTGCTACCTGCAGGCAGGGATGGCCGGCACCTGGCAACCAGCAGGGCCTATGGGTAGAAGTGGAGGGGACAGGGCTTTACTTCCACACTCCTCATCCTCAGGACCTCAGGTCACAGCTGGACCACCTCATTGAAATCTCTGACCACTTGCCTTCCTCCCTACAGGATGGATCCTGGGGAAGTCTGGAGGGCCATAAAGCCCTGGACACATGGAATGTCCGATGATGGAGCACCTTTCTGAGCTTCCATTTCCTTGTCGACCCAGTGAGGATGGTCACAGCCCCTCCTTTGTGGGGCCAGGATGGGGATGAAAGGAGCTGTTTGCTCAGAGCTCACCCACCTAAGGCCTGGCACACAGTAACTCTAACAGGGCAAGGCCACTCCAGTTGTAATGAGTGACTTACTTGTGGAATGGATTATTTCATCTCTGTCCGCCGAGATGAACTCAGCCCCCTGAAGGTGAAGTCCGCCTTGCTCACGTGTATCCCGGGCACCTAACACACAGTGTGGCGTAATAAATACAAGTGGAAGGAAAGGATGGAGGGAATGGGGGCGGGGGGGAGGGAGGCAGACACAGCTGTCTCTCTCCCCCTAATTTGGTCCTGGCCGGTCCCCAGAACCTAGTCCCTGTCCTAGATTTGCTCCCCATCCTTGGCAGTTCTGGAGGCCTCTTGCATGAGCAGGCCTGGGCCAGGAGACCTGGTTCTAACGTGGCCTCTGCTGCTTCCTGGCTACGTGGCCACAGGTGGCTATGTCCCATCCCTGAACCTCACTTTCCCGTGTCAAGTAGAACTGATCAAAGGACTTAAAGGGCTGTCACAAGGCCACAGGTGGGCTCTGTGTGAGAGTGCTTTGAGTGCCATGGACACAGGAGAGGGTTACTATCATTTTTCCTTGTAGCTACTTCTGCCCCTTGAAAGAGAACAGGGTCCGCATCTCCCCACCCAGCAGCCAAAATGCACTACATAACCCAGCACCCTCCAGATGACAAGAAGAATCTGCAGCTTCTCCCCATTCCTCCAAGTGACTTCCCTTTCCTCCTCGCCTACCTCCCTTCCCTCCACCTGAGGGTCAGTCTCAAAAAGCCTGGTGCTGGAGGCTGGGGGTGGTGGGCAGTTCCCAGCCCACTCAGCCTCCCACAGCCTCTACCATGGCGAGACTTCTACCCGACCTCCTGCCTCCCCTGAACAACAGGGAAAGGCATCAGGGAGAAGAGGCCAGAATCTGAGATCCGTTAACTGGAGGAAGACATTCAGGACCTTGGCCCAGAGAGCACCCGAAACACCCGGTACCCCCAGCTTCCAGCTGGGAGATGGAGGCCCGCAGAGGGGAGCCGGTGGGGCTTCCCCAGACCAGTGAGCACCTGCTCTGCACTCAGTCATGCTCCAGCCCCATCCTTGCCCCCAGCGCCTCCGGGAGAAAGTCTCGAGCCCCTGTTCAGCATCCTCGTCCAACACTCCCCACCTCAAATGTGGTGCTCTACGACCCCTCCCTCACTTATACACCCCAACCATTTCCATCGACCTCACTGTACAGGCAGGGGACCAGCGATGCATCCCCCTTCACAGGGGGGCTAATTCTTCTCAGCCCTTCAGCTACTGTCTCATTGTTCCCCTATTACAGCAACCTTGTCCATGTTCTCCAATTCTGTTCTCCCTTGAATGCACTCCAGTCTGAGTGCCCTGCCCTCACCCATGCCCACGCCACTGACACAGCTCACCGAGGTCACCACCACAGCTGCTGAGTACAGATATACAGGCCTGCTGTCCCCTCACCATGCTGTGTGCCTGGTACAAGGCAAGGATGGGGTCGGAGCATGACTGACTGGGGAGCGATGCCCTGTCCTTTACATGGAGGTATCGCCCTTCTGGGTGCCTGTAGCTGCGTCCACCTGGAGGGACCACCTCTTTCTAATATTTGTACAAAAGGGCTATATAAACTGACTGTGGCCTGCTTCTCAGTGACCACCACAATGCCAAACCCAAAAGTTCATTCTCAGGCCTCATCTTAACATAATTGCAGCATTTAATATACCCCCTCCTCCTGGGAATGTTCTTTCCTTGATTTCCAGGACTCGTTACTGCCCTGGTTTTCCTCCTACCTCCCCACCTGGGCCTTCTCATCCTCTCTTGCTCGTTCCTCCTCCCCATCCTGACTTCCAAATGCCCAAGCAGCCCAGGGCCCAGCCCTCCATCTGGTTCCCCGTCTCACTCTGTCCCCTGGGGAGACCACCTTGCCTTCAGAGCCCATTTACACCTGATGATTCTCGGTGTGTGACTCTCCAGCCCCAGCCGTTTCCCCCCGAGGTCAGACCCACAGCCCCAGCTGCAGACCTGAAGTCTCCACTAGGCTCTCCAAAGAGCAGCTCCAACTCACGCCAGGCCTGACCTGCTCTTCTTCATCACAGTCAATGTTACCACCATCCTTCTCTTGGGTCAGGCAAAAACCTGGGCGTCATCCTTGCCTCCCTTTCTCTCACCCCCTCATCCAATCCCTCGACAAATGCTATAGGATTTACTTTCAAAGAATGTCCCAAATTGGCCACTTCTCGTCAGCTCCACGGCCACCACCCGGGCCTGAACCACCATCACCTCTGACCTGGAGTATTACTCTAGCCTCCTACCCGGCCCTGCTGCTTCCATCCAGCCCCACTACCGACATTCCCAACTCAGCAGCCAAAGGGATCGTTTAAATGTAAATCAGATCTTGTCACTCTTCTGCTTCAAATCCTCCAATGGCTCCCATGTCACTAAATGTTGAACCAAGTCTTTGCCATGGTTACAAGGTCCTATGTGACCTGCCCGACCACCTCTCTGGCCTCCCTCCTCTCCAGCCACACTGGCCCCCTCACTGTTCCTCCAACACACCAAGCACACCCCAGCCTCAGGGCCTTTGCACTTGCTATTCCCTCTGCCTAGAACACTTCTCTTCCAGGTAACTGCGTAAGGCGCCTCACCCCCTTCAGTTCCCTGCTCAAATGTACCTTCCCCCACCATGCTACGTAAAATATTACCTGTCCCTTGTCCATGTCTCCCCTTGGCCTGTTTCCTTTTCCTCTATAACACATGTTTGTATACCACGTGTTTACTTGCTTATTCTGGTTATTGTCTGTCTCTCTACTATCACTGTCATCCCTAGACCATAAGCTCCAGGAAGGCAGGAAATTTGAAAGCTTCCATATCCCCAGAACCTACCACATTGCCTGGCACATAGTAGGACTCAGCAAAGCACTCAGATAAAGAACGCACCAACAGACAAAGAGAACTGCCCATACGACAAAGTGCTGTGAAACCAAAAAAAAAGGGTTAGGGCATGTGACAGCACCTAGCTGGAAGGGTAAGGGCTACTTCAACAAGGTGGTCAGAAAAGGCCTCTCTGAGGAGATGCCCCCAGGCTGGGCACAACCACCTCCAGGCCTACACAGTGCCATCATCCTCCCACATCACAGCAAGCATCACACTGTGCCATTACTATTCCCGCCCCCTGCCAACTACCTCCCTGGCCTGTGAACTCCAAAAAGGGTAGGAACTGTGTATCTTGTTACTGCTGGATCACCAGCATCTAGCAAGGGCCTGGTGCATAGTAGGAGCTCAATAAGTATTTGCTGAATGAATGGATGGATGAATTAATAAATGAGCGGTAGAAAATGAGCAGGTCCCTGAAGAAGGTGAGAATTTGGACTTGCAGCAGAGAGAAGACAAGTAGGGAAAGGGCACCGCCTGAGCAAGCATGAGGTAGGCGAAGGGTCACGTGGAGGGGAGCACAGCCACGGACAGGACGAAATGGAGACCGCTGAAGCTCTGAGAGCTGCCTGTCCCACCCCTTCCCCCAGCAAATGTGGCCCTGCCAGCACTGGTCCAGGGCTGGTGGACAAAGCCCCACAAGGAGTGCCAGGGACTTGCAGTGCCTAGAGCCAGCCGGCTGCAGGCCCAGGGCACAGGCAAAGCCTGGCCCAGAACTTTGTCTGAGGGCCTTTGTGGCTCTCCGGGAGCCTGTCCATGGGAATGCTGGGAACTGGCCCGGGTACCATGGGGTGGGCACTCCCCTACTTCCGGAGGTCCTGCTGGCCATCCAGGCCTGGGTTAATGTGGGGGCATGGAGAGGATCCTTACCCTTGTGGGAGACAACACCACCCCATCCCAGGAAATCAGAGCTGCTAGGATTAGAGTGGCCAGCAGATCCCATCCAGGTAGAGATAGGGTTGAAGCTAACCCTCCCCCTTACCCCACGCGTTGCCCCCAAGAAGCCTAGCGGGAGGGAGTAGGGCAAGCCTTTTTCAAAGCGAAGGGATATGGGACAAGTCGACTCCTGCCCAGGGAGGCGGCCAAGCCAGGATAGCTCTGGGCTGCGAGGAGTGTGGCCTTGCGAGTCCCAGGCGGCTCTCTGTCTCCCTCTGCTGGCGGACTGAAAATTACCAGAGCGTCCAGAGTGACGGTGCCAAGCTTGGTCCTGAGTCCTCCGCGCCTGGCAGCCCTGTTTTCTCTCTCTCACATCCAAAAAAGGGGGAGGGGGGGAAGAGGTCATATGGGTCCTCCCCCTGCCTCAGTACCAGGCCCAGCCGCGCCCTGAGGTCCAACTGCAGGCCCTCTGTAACCGGGCTCCGCACTGGGATGCTGGCTCGTTCTGAAAGTCCTTTACCTGGGCCAACCTGAGTATTTCCTCAACTTGGCCCAGGTGTCTCCGAAGGCCAAGTTCTTCCATAATACGGATGTAAAACTGAGACTCCACTGACTATCCCATGGTGACCCAGCGCCCCTCACCTTTGGATCTGAGGAAAATGCACCTCCCCGCACCACAGCCGGGAAGGCAGGGGTCTAACCGGCGGAGATCCGAAAGGCCACCCCGCCCAACACCTTCGAGAGCCCTTCAGAACGCAGTCGACCCAGGAATGGGCTCTTTTGGAGTCAGGGCGCCACCTGCTGGTGCCTACAAAAATTGTACCTGCCCCACCAGCCACAACCACTGGCTAGAGAGACGATGATGACTGTAATCATAGCAGCTGACTTTTATTAAGTGTTCTGTGAACCAGGTTCATGCTAAATTCTTGGCATTATTCATTCCACACATTATCTCATTTCATCCTCACAGCAACCCTATGAGGTGGACATCATCCATCCCATTTTACCTATGAAGACTCTGAAGCTAGAAAAGTTGTGACCTACCCCCACAACATATCTCTTGTGAGTGTCAAAGCCCAGACTCCACTCCCCGAGTGTGTACTTCAACTGGGCTCTTTCGCCTGCCCTGGAGGGGCGGAGCGTGGCAGCTCAGGGATGAGTTCTGTCGGGGAGAGCTCCCCCTTCCTACTTCCCACCCCAACCTTGGGCACAAGCCATCTCAGATCAACTTGCAGCTGGTATAGCAGTAGCCCTCAGTCTGTCTTGCCCCATTAGTGTCTATGTCCTCTCCTTAAAGCCTGAGAGCTGCTCTAGGGCAGAGCCAAGAAAAATCTGTTTTCATGTCCCCCTCCAATTCAGCACTGATCATCAAAGCCCTTCTGTATGCTCAGCCCCTCTCATTTGGGACTGCCACTGAGGCCACCCACCTCACATCCCCTGCACGGCCCTACTCAGCCCTTTCCTCACTTCCCAGTTCAGGAACTCAGCCAGGTACAGTGTAAGAGTCTGCAAGTGACAGCAACTGGCTTCCGTGCAAAGGCCTCATGTCCACATAAATGAAAAGTCCAGGAGTAGATCCAGCAGCAGACAAAACTGAATCCTGGCTCCCAAATAGGGTCTTTCTCAATAGTCCTCCATGTTGGCTTCATTTCCAGGCAAGCTCTTCCAACACAGTGTCAAAATGGCTCAGGCAGCTCTGAGCTATGTCTGACTTTAAGGGCAGAAGGTTTCCCCCCATGCCAAGAACATCAGCAAAAGTCTCAGAGTTCAATCTCATTGGCCCAGCCAGGGGAATACAATATGGCCAGCCCTGAACCAATCCTGTGGCCTAAAGCGTCACTGCCCCCTTTGTAGTGAGGAGTGGTGTCGGCTCCTGGCAATCCATACAGAATGATGGTAGGAGGGGGTGTACCCCAAAGAAAAACAAGGGGAAAGTTACCAGGAGAAGACTGGCTACTGCACAGCAAACAGCACTGATGTCCACGACAACAAGAAGCCCACCTTTTCTTGGCTCCAACCCAAGATTGCAGACCTCTTCCCAAATTATCATATTCTCTTCCTTGCTTGATTTATTCATTCAACAAATTTTTTGATGAGCTCCTACCTTTCCCAAGCACTATTCTAGGTGAATATCAGTGAACAAAAGAGAAGAAACTCCTTGCCCTCCTGGATCATTTCCTGTGGAGGTGGGAAGAGAACAAATACAATAAAAAAGTGAAATGTATAGTATCGTAGATGGTGATAAGTAAGTACTATGGGAGAAAGGGGATCAGGAGGGCGGGCAGGGTGAGGGGTTCTGCAACTTTACATAGAGGGCTACCAGTAGACAGTTTGAGAAGGTGAATCTGGGCAAAGACAAGAAAGAGGTAAGGGAATTCCAAGGGACAAGAATAGCTAGTGCTCAGGCCCTGAGGTGGAAGTGTGCCTGGCATGGTATTGGAACAGCAAGGTGCAATGGGGAAAGGGGGGGAGAGCGCAGGGTATGAGACCAGATGACATAAGGTCTTGTCGGCCATGATAAGGACTTGGGCTTTGACTCTTAGTGACATGAAGAGCCCCTCAAGGTTTGGGGCAGAGGACTGACCTGATTGGCCTTATATTTTTAAAGGATTCCTCTGGCTCCTGTGTTGGAGATAGATGGAAGGGGTTGGGATTGAGCCTGGAGACTAGTTAGGTGGCTACTGCAGAATCCCAGAGGAGAGCTGATAGAGATTTGGACCAGGGTGGTAGCTAGTGAGAAGTGGCCAGATTCTGGATGTATTTTGAAGGTAAAGCCAATATATGAACTGAGGGGCTGGGTGTGGGATATAAAAGAAAGAGTCAAGAGTGAAGCAACATCTGGGGACCTGAGCAATGAGAAGGATGGAGCGGCCAGGAACGAAGGTGGGGAAGTACGGGAGGATGTGTTGGAGAAGAAAGGCAGGTGCTCACTTTTGGAGAGGTTGAGCTGTCAATTGGCCACCCATGTGGAGATGTCAGATAGGTAGGCGGTCTCAGCTAGAGATGTACATATGGGAGGAGTGATGAGGCCACCCAGGAGTGGGGCGAGGGGTGGGGGTCAGTGGACCAAGAACAGAGCCCTGCGGGCCTCCCACATTAAGAGTGGGGGAAAAGAAAGGGGAGAAACAAGGAGGGGGACTAAGAAGGCATGTCAGGAGAGGTAGAGGAAAAGCAGGAGAATTTGGGATCCTATAACCAAGTGAAGAAACAGTGTCAGGGAGGAAAGGGATGGATCGGGTCATGCTGATGGATCAAGTGGGATGAGGACTGAAAACTCACCATTAGATTTAGCAACATGGAAGTCACTGGAGACCTTGACAAGAGTCATCTTAATGGAAAGGGTTAGGAGAACCTGATTAGAAAGGGATCATTAAATAAAGGCAGCATTATTTACAATATACAAAAGGTGAAAACAACCTAAGTGTCCATTGACTGATAAATAGATAAACAAAATGTGGTATACACATACAATGGGATATTATTCAGCTTTTTTTTTTAATTGACATCAGTGTCTTTTGTTGTTGTTGTTGTATTTTGGTATGTGGGTAGTTCCCTGGCTGGGAATCGAACCCAGGCCGCAGCACTGACAGCGCCAGCGCCGAAGCCTTAAGCCACTACACCATCAGGGAACTCCCTTTAGTCAGCTTTTAAAAGGAATGAAATTCTGACACATGTACAATAGGGATGAACCTTGAAAACATTATGCTGTGATATAAACCAGACACCAATGGACAAATATTGTTTAGTTCCACTTGTAAGAAATATCTAAATAGGTAAATTCACAGAAACAGAAAATAGAATAGAAGGTACCAGGTGTTGGGGGTGGGGTGGGACAAATGGAGAGTTATTGTCTAATGGGCACAGAGTTTTTTGTTTGCAATGATGAGGAAGTTCTAGAAATAGATAGTGATGATGGTTACACAACACTTAAAATGTACTTAATGCCACTGAAGTGTACACTTAAAAAGGGGTAAAATGGTAACTTTTATGTTATGTATATTTTACTGCAATAAAAAATAAAATTAAGTGGCCTTCTATAAAATAATTACCAAGCATTTGTTGAGCACCTACTACATGCTAGACACTGGGCCAAGATCCAGGGACTATGACAGGCCTCTGGGTGCACATGGGCTCAAACAAGTGCTACGCCAGCCATGCTCAGAACTGAACCATGGTGGAGAGCCATGGGTAGATCCCAGCTCCATGGTTTTGAGACTGGTGGAGAAATCACCATCAAGGATTACTGACAAATAGAAAAAGGCAGTGCAAAAGGAGACCTTCAGAGCCATGCCAACCTCTGTCCTCGGCCCTAAACTTAAGCTTTTTGGTTTTGGTTTTGGTTTTTAACCATAATTTCAATGAAGACCTAGAAGCACGTATAATATGTTTACAGGAACTAGAAGATGGAGATGACATCAGAAGTCAAAAAGAGGCAACAGAGTGGTTAAGACCACAATGTCTGGATCCAAACTACCTGGGTTCTAATCCCAGCTCTGTCATTTATGACTGGGTCAACTTGGGCAAGTTACTTAACCTCTCTGTGCCTCGATTTCCTCATTTCTAAAATGGGGGTGATAGTAGCTCCCTTGTAGGGTAGCTCTGAAGTCTGAATAGGTTTGCTCAGTGTCTGGTACATGGTAAGTGTACAAAGGCTGTCGAGAAAGTATCCAGCCATGTAATATGAAAAATAGAGGCATTTATGGCTGGATTTTTTTTGGACAGCCCTCGTACAACCATACAACAGAATTCTACTTGGCAATAAAAGAAACAAAGTATCCATGAATCTCCAAAACATTATGCTGAATGAAATAAGCCAGACACAAAAGGAATAGATACTGCATGATTCTGTTTTTTATGAAGTTTTGGAATGGGCCTTGTGGAAAAAATCCGTGAGGGTGACTAGGAAACTTTCTGTACTGATGGAAATATTCTTTAGCTTGGTAGGAGTTAAGGTATACATACACTTGTCAAAACTCAATCAATGGTATACTTAAGATTGGTGCATTTCATTACATATAAATTTTGCTTCAGAATAGCAAAGAACGTAAAAAATATTGTACTCTATTTTGAACTCTAGTTAGTAATAGGCATGTTGAAATGTTTAGGGGTGAAGTGTCTGTTTCATGCAATTTACTTTGAAATGCATCCAAAGAAGGAGATGAACTGATGGATGGAGTAGGGATACACAGATCATGACAAAGCAAATATAATATTAGCCTAAATTGTAAACTCTGAGTGGTGGCTATATGAGTGTTCACTATAAATTTTGAGAACAAAATAGTCACCACAGAAGAGGCCGTTTCCACTCAGAGTATGTATACCCAGTGGAGAGCTGCTCAGGAGATGAAAGGTTGAAAAGATTATGGGGAACTGGGACCATTTAATCTGGAAAGAAAGCTGGGGTGGGGGTGGGGGATATAGCCCTCTCTAGCACCCACCGGGACCTTCATGCATCAGACAGAAGCACTGTTCTGTGCTCCACAGGGTAAACAGCACAGGAAGGCCAGTGTGGTCCCTAGAAGGAGCTGTCCTACAATGGAGCAGGGTGTCTTTTAAGGCAGTGAGCTCCCCGTTACATGAGGTGTGCAAGCAAGATGGGCAGCTGACTGTCAGCGGGGCTAAAGAAGGGATTTATAGGCTGACCAAGAGAATGGACTGAGGGTCTAAGTGAATTTTTAGCCTCCCTGACCAAAGTATCAAGGGAAATCTGAGGCCATTTCTGACACTGGTGGCAGAGGAGGTAGTCAAGGAGAACCTTCTGGAGGTGAAGGCCAGATCATTGTCCTTCAGACCCTCAAGCTCCAACTTGTGGTGTATGTCTTACTGACTCTCTTGCCTGGGTCCTTAGCCCTTTCCTGGTAAAAATAAACAGGAGTCACTGCCTCCCTCACTGCATGATCCTAGATGACTCCCTGCTCCGACCTGGGCCACAGACTGCCCCTTTGTTCAATGGTCTCGGCTGAAACCATCCATGTTTTTCCCTCCAGGGATGGCCAAATGGTCACTGTCACACACTTATATTGGGGGAGGTGGGGTGGGCAGCACAGTTTTTTTTTTGAGGGGGACCCAGCTTAAAGTCCTCAGAAGAGATTCAGCAGACGTGGCAGGAGCCCCAGAGGCCGGCCAGGGGCTCAGCCAGGTTTTCCAGATGCTGGCCCAGCCTTCAGCCTGAAGGGAAGGTCAGAACGGAGGACTGGTGTTACTATGGGGTGTTGTTACCATGGCGATGAGAGCACACATCTGAGCTCTCCCCAGGGCCCTTGAAACCCTCCTCCCTAGGGGCCTCAGGGAAGTCTCAAGGGTACTCTGATGAGGCAGGGAGTAGTGGGGTGGAGTGAGGCCAGGAAGAGATGAACAAATCAGCACTGCCCTGCAGATGAATCATTCAGGGTGGGTCGGTGGTTAGGACATAGGAGAGGTCAGGCAGGCCTGGGCTGAATCCCCGTGCTGAGTGACCTTGGGCAAGTGGCTCTGCTTGTCTTGGCCTATGACGATATTGCTGTGCGGATGAAATGAGATGCCACTGGGATGGCGATGAGCCCACCTCATTTTATCCTCACGCACAGCCACTCGGAAGCTGAAACAAACCGCAGAGCCCCGCAGACGCGAGCCCTAGACCTGCCCGCCCCTCTGTTCCCCCCACTTTTTCTCCCCCCCACCCCCACTCCCTCCTCTCTGAGACTTGCGACCTCTGCTGCCTCCGTGCGGCCCTTCTCGGTACTGCAGCAGCCGGCTTGGCTCGCCTAGCCTGCGCTCCCCGCTCACACCCCCACTCCCTATACACCCCCACTCCCTGTGTCCCTTGCTGCCTTGCAAAAGTAGGACGTAAAGTCATCCCCTGGTCTCGGATGAGCAAGCCCTTGTTTCCAAACCTTCCAAGATTGCTCGTCATTCTCAGAGACCAGCCTCAACCCTAGGTATGGCTCCCGAAACTTCTTGCTGGTTCCAGGCAGGTGGTAGGAGCCTCTGAAGCAACACTGCACCCTCCTGGCTGGGGCGGCATTATGGGCAGGAGGAAGGTGGGCAGAGCACGTTTGTGAGAGAGAGCACATAATGATCTGGGACTTTGCGGAGTGATCAGACACACACACACACACACACACACACGCACACACACACACAGGCACACACAAGGCCATTGCACCACTCGCCAGTAAATGCACTCTGTGACATCGCCACACAATCCGCCCGTTTTTCTGTCCATCCACGCCTCTGTCCCTGTGTCTCCCCTCTGCCCCCTTCAACCTCACAACTTGAGGAAACCAGTGCTTGCTATAAATTGCAAATGTAAACTCCTTTCCATGGCCTGAAGCCCAATCTAGGTAATCCAGCCTGCTTCCCAGTCAGACCACATCTCCCACTACCAGCCCCTTGCCCGTTTATTCACCATTTCCCTGCAAAAATATGCAGTGCTCACTCACACTCAGGTCTCCTGCACTAACTGTTCTCTCTCCCTGAAATGCTTTTCCGCCAGATCTCCCACTCACTGCCTCCTTCCCTTCTTTTAGGCCTCAGTTTAAACACCACCTCCTTCCAGACCACCGGAGCTGAACGGCTCCCTTTCCTCTCAAAACACACTTCCTTCAAAATTTGTATCCTAATCATTAGAGAAATGCAAATTAAAACTCCAGTGAGATACCAATTTGCACACCCATTAGAATGACTACTTATAAAACTAACAAAAAAAAACAACAGAAAATAACTACTGTTGGTGAAGATGTGGAGAAATTAGAACACTTGTGCACAACTTGATGGAAATGTAAAAGGGTGCAAAGGGGTGCTGCTACTGTAGAAAAAAGTACAATGGTTCCTCAAAAAATTAAAAATAGAATTGCTGCATGATCCAACATTCTGCTTCTGGATATACACACAAGAGAACTGATGTTTGTACCCCCCCCCCCGTTCACCGCAGCATTATTCACAATAACAAGGAGGTGGAAGCAAGCCACCCACCGTCCCTCAGCGAATGAATGCGTAAACAGTGTGGTATATGCGTACAGTGGGTTATTTAGCCTTAAAAAGGAAGGAAGTTCTGACCCCTGCTACAACATGGATGAACCTTTTGTTACTGGCTTATTATGCTAAGCAAAATAAGCCAGTAACAAAAAGACAAACATTGTATGATTCCACTTATTTGAGCTACCTAGAGTAGTCAAATTCATAGAGACGAAAGGTAACATAGTGGCTGCCTGAAGCTTGGAGTGGAGGGAATGGGGAGTGACTCTGCAATGGGTAGAGAGTTTCATTTGGGGAAGGGGAGTTCTAGAGATGAGTGGTAGTGATGGATGCACAATGTGATGTATCAAAACATTTGTTTGCCTCACTCATTAAACTGTGAACTCCCTAACAGCAGGGCTCTGTTTGTGTGGTGCACCTACCATGTGCTGTCAGTCACCAAAGGCATGGGGAACAAAACAGACAAGGGGCCCACCCACCTGAGGCTCATAGCCTGGAGGGAGGGGAGAAAGACACTAAACAAACAAGTAAACAAATTAATCACCTATCAAGTGCTGTGTGGAAAATTAGAACAGTGAAATGCTACAGAGTGGCTTCATTAGGGAGATGTCAGCTGGGGCAGTCAGGTACACCCTCCCAGAGGAAGTAACATTTATGCTAAGACCCAAGAAACAATAAAGTTGGTCAGAGCTACAGAAAGAGGGAACAGCAAGTGCAAAGGCCCTGAAGTGAATATGAGCCTGGTATGCTAAAGGAACAGCAGAGAAAGGAAGTGGGGAAGCAGAGTAGAGGGGCAAGGAGGACTCGGAGGAGGGAGAGGCAATGGAAGGCCTTCCTGGTGGTGGAGGAAGGAGGCCTCACTGAGTCACCAACCTTCTCTTCCACAAGAGGTGAGCTTCTGTGAGTGGCAGCCTCTAAGTGCCTGGCTCTCCACTAAGTATTTTTTGTGGATTAGCTCAGAGAATGCTCACAACAGTTCTTGGGGAAGGTATAGTCATTATCGCCTGGTATAAAGGAGGAAACAGGGTCAGAGAGCTCAGGTGAGCTGGTGGGTCTGGGGCTAAGTCAAAGACAAACAAGGAGAGAGGGAGTCTTGAGCACCCGGAGCTGCCTGCTCCTCCCCTAATCCCCTCAGGATCCCAGTCTGAGGTGGTGCTTCCCTCCCATCTAGCTGCGATGCCACCCCCACTCCCTCTGCCTCAAGTGCAAGGGCCTCCTACAGGCAGCTGGACTGTCAAGTCCAAGGAGAGAGAACCCACCCCATCTCCCTCACCAAACTAGGAACCGGTGCTGAGAGGGGGAAACAGCTTCACAGCAGCCTATGTCTGAGGCCCATCAGCAGGCCTTTCCCTTCAGGAGCCTAATCTTAAGGGAAAGGCACCAGGAATCCCGTGAAGTTCGCCAAGCTGGATGGCAGCCTCGTAGTCAGTGAAGATGCCCCCCAAGACCAGGGGTAGCAGCATCTTCAGGCCTGAGGGGCTGGCTTCCCCAGATGCCTGGCACTGCCCCAGCCCCTGGATGTGGCACACCTGGAGAAAGCAGGACCCCAAGGAGGGCCGAGGCCTTCCACCAGATGGGAAGTGTATCACAGAAAAGGGGGCAGTTCCACCCTCACAGCTCCCCACCCTAAAATACAGACAGAAGGGTCTTCCATGCTCGGCCAGTTACAGTGAGGGACCCAGCACAAAACAGAAATGCACAGTCCCTTGTTCAAAGAGCAAGGGAAAAGGACCTAATATTAGAGGTACAAAATAAAAAACTAAACGTACATAAAGCTTTTTCCTTTCCCACATAGTCTCTGTCTTGATTTTTCACGATGTTTACTTGTTGTTTAATGTCATTCTAAGTAAAGAAAAATTAAAAATTTAAATGAGCAGCATGAATCTTACCGTTCATCTTTATATTGTGCAATGCCAGTTTTAAATGCAAATATACAGGCATTTCACTCATACGCAGAATCGCCGAAATTATACAGTTTGTATTTTGTAGCTTGTGCATGCATATGTATTTCATTCTTACCAGGAAGATGGAAAAACTACACAAACTAACTCAACTGTTCTTATTTCACTTGATTTGCGCACATTCTAGCAACAACACTCTCCACCTGCATCTAAAAGGGCTGTGTCTTCATGGTCAGCGTGAGGGGCTGGCTTCTCTAGGGAAAGAATATCCAGGTAGGGACATAGCAAAGAAGAGGGGTGGGGAAACCTGAGGAGTCACCAGGGGGCCATGATGCTCTGGTCTGACTGCTCCCCATGGAGGAGCTGTGAGAGATGAGGGCATGGAGGTGGCAGGTCAAGCCATGAGGCCCCGAGTGCCCTCCACTGGGCCTAATTCCACTCTGACCATGCCACCCCGGCCGAGAACCTTCTGTGGCTCCCCAATGCCCTCAGAATAAAATCCACAGCCCTCCCCTTGAGCCCCAAAGCCCTGCCTCCCCTCCCACCACTGCTCATTGCCACACATTCTGCTGCAGCCATAGCCCTGCTCTCTCTGAACCCTGGGCTTGGGGCCTGCACTTTCCTCTCCCTAGAACCCTCCTCCCCACCACTCCTCTTTTCTAGACTAATGCAGACTCATCCTTTGGGTCCTGACATGAGTAGCATTTCCTCTAAGAAGACATCCCTCACCTCCCAGGCTGGGTCAGGCACCTCTCCTGAACTGTCACAGACTCTGTGCTCCCTCCATCACTGCTCGGTGACTTATCCTCGTCCCTACAGATAGGTTCTGTGGGACAGGGAGTGGTTCTTGTTCCGGTTAATAGCCCCAGACCCCAACACATAATAGGTGCTCAATAATGGTTGTTGAATGAATACATGAGTTCACAAACAGTGGAAGCCTGTGGGAGCTATTGTCTGTCACTCAGGCAGCCAGGCCAGGGAGGAGGGAGGAACAAGCATGATGCACCTACTATGTTCCAGGCCCCTCAGATGGCACTTCCTCTAGCTTAGGAAGGAGGCTCTTATACCAGTTACACAGACCAAGAGACAGAGGGTGGGACTCGTCCTTATTTTTTGACACATACACCCACCCCAAACCACACACACATCTGAGCCCCAGCCAGGGTGACCATCCAGGCCAGTCCAGATGTCCTCTTTTCTTGGCCAGTCCCAGAGAGAAGTCACTCCCAGCTGGGGCCTGTCCCATCCTTTCCCCCCTCCTCCCTCTTCCTCCCCCTCCCTACTTCCTTCCTTCCTGCTCTTGGATATTCCCTTTGCAGGAAAGGCCCCAGGTTCCGGGGCAAGGTCCCCAGGTCCAGCTGCCCAGGCCGGGACACATGCTTCCTCCATCGTTTCGCCTCCTCTGCCTTCCCCAGGGGCCGGAAATCTGATCCAGGCCTAGGGCACATGGGAGCACTGCACAGAGGACAGCCCAAGGTCATCTAGTCCCTCCCTCTGCCTCCAGCCGTAGCACAGGCAAAGGAGTTCTGGAGCTCATCCTAGAGGCCTGGAGTCTGGTAGGGGCTTTGGCACTCGGCCTGTGGGCTGGTCATCACTGAGAGCCTCTTCAGGAAGGCCCTGAGCCAGGGGTTTTACCTGTCAACCTAGTATAACAACTTTTAGACCTCATACGGCAAGTCACACTGTGCACAGCACCTGCCACAAAGTGACAATCAGCTAACGGTGCCTACGACCGTTATGATTCTCCCAAATTTCATCATCATCAGATTGAATCCTCACAACTATCCTGGGAAGTAGATAGAGTTTTTATCTTCAATTTATAAATGAGGAAACTGAAGCTTAGAAAGAAGGAAGTGACTTGCCCAAGTTCCTTCAACAAGTATCAGAACTGAGCTCAAACCCAGACCAGACCAGTGCTCTTCATCCTACCAGCCCATCCACCCACTCCTGGGGATCCTGGAATAATTCTTTACCTGCTGGGTGCCTCAGTTTCTCCATCTATATGGTGATAAGGAAAATGGAGGAGGCTTCTCTAAGGACCTATAAATTTAAAGCCACTGAGCAGAGACTTGCTGAGTGGTGTCCTGATGCCAGACCAGAGATGGGCACAAGATCACAGATCTGACCCTGGATGGTCCCACAGGCCAAGGTCACCCAAATCCAGGACAGATTGCAGAACTCTAACCTGTTTAGCTCCATCCATTTCCCCAATACATAGAAGAGAGGAAACCTCACTGTGGGAAGGAGACAGGGTGCCCCCACCCCTCCAGGACTGCTGAAGATTGAGAAACAGGCTCAGGCAGGTGGGCAGAGGCAGTAATGGGGTCATTGAGGTGTGGGTGCATCAATGGGTATGCCATTGCTCAGGGCTTAGAGCCAGGCAGGAGCTGCCTGCCAGGGATGGAATGGAGACGCTTCATCCTACCACCACCGTCTTCTCCCCAATCCCCTTACTACAGGCAGCACACCCAGATAAAAGCCCAAATTGCTGAATCCTTGAGTAGAGATCCATTTCTTGGCAGACTCAGGGCTCCCCCACCACCAGCTTGCTCCCACAGCTCCTCTCCAAAGGCTCACAATCCCAAGCTCGACAGCCAATGTTCTCCCTTCATCCCAGCTTCCCTCTGCGTAGCACCCAGAGAGGGACCTAGATTGCCTACAACCCCAAACTCCCAATAAACTAGGACGCTGGAGGGAGGGAAGGAACGCACCACCCAGTCCCCACGCAGCAGCTCAGGAGGCCGCGCCGCTCCGTGGCCACCAGAGGGCGCGCGCTTCCTCCCAGAGCCGAAGCCACGACGGCGGCGACCGCTGGCCCGGCGGGGCTAGCAGAGGATGTGGGCATGGGGGTGCGATCACTACCGGCAGTACTCCCCTGAAAGCCAGCCCCACCCTGGATAAGTAATCAGGCTCTGTAAGAGAAGGGCGTCGAATGAAGTCCCTCGACCTCCACCTCGGCCGCGCCCCGCGATTCGGCGTTCGGCTGACCGCGTATGCGCCCCCTCCTGGCCGCCGAGAGCACTGCGGTCTGGCGGAGCTAGGGCGGGGAGACTGGGAGCCCCGCAGAAGGCTAAGGGGGATTTACCGGGAAGCAGACGGGCAGGGGGTGCGTGATGGGAGTACTGTATACTGAGAAGAATGAGGTTATGGTGGTTAGCACTGGATGAACAGGAGTACTGGGAAGGTATCGGGAGCCACGCTGGATGTGCAGATGCTGGTAGATACTAGGAGGGCACTAGAGGTCACCAGGCAGCTATTGGGGCAGTGGGTCGCCCCTGGCGGACTTTAAGGGGCACCAAGCCTAAACGGGAAGTAGGGCACCAGATGCTTACTAGGTCGTAACTGGGAAGCCTGAGTGGATATCTGAAAGTACTGAGTAGGCAGAGGGGGATACTGGATAACAACTAGAGACAACAAGTGAGTTCTTGGAAACACTGGGGGCTAGGGGGCACTGGGAAGATATTGGGTGAGTACCAGAGGCACTGCGTGGGAAGTGGGGGTGTCACTGAGCCCACAGTGAGAAGTACTGAGTGGGTCTGGGGAAATGGCATGACTGAGAAGGTAAAGGGGCATTGGGACAGCTCTTGGCAGGTACTGGGGACATGAGCCTTATCGGTGGGAAGCCGGGTACTGGCGGGTATTGGGTGGGTATGGGAAATCACTAGGCTTTCAGTCATACCCTAGACCAGGAGGGCACTTCCCTGGAAGTGCCTCAGTGCCCCCTCACAACAGCCCCACAAGCTTGATCATTGTGCCATTTTCACAGCGAGGAGGCCTTAGATCAGAGATGTCCCTTGGCCAGTGAGGTTCTCCTGCCCTGACCAGGACCTGTTACTTACTGATTTCCTGGCTAGAAATGGAGGGGAGCGTTGCACATGGGTAGAGTTGAGAGCCCTCTTACTGTCTACCTCCCCCAGCTGGAGAAGGAAGTAAAGGCAAGCCAGCCCCTCATCTCTAGAAAAATAAGGAGCCCCCTCCTCAGTCCCTCCCACCAGGCTTCGGCCTCCTGGCCCAGCTTGCTGGCTGCTGGGCCGGGAGGGGCTGCCAGGCTCGGCCTCCTGCCCACTGCGGGGCGCCGGGGGAGGGCGGCTCGCGGCTCGAGATGCCGCGTTGCCATGGAGACGCTGCCGCATCCTGACTGCTCCTGGCAACAGGGTCCCGCAGCCAAGCAGGCACTCGGCGGGGACCCCAGGGAGCGGGCGCGCCAGGCTGCCCATGGCGCCGCCAGACCCCGGGGACACAGATACGACTCCCCCAACCACAAACACCCCTCACTCATACTCCCACGGCACGCACGTACACAGGCGCCCCAGCTGCAGCAGCCCAGGCGGAACTGCAGCCCCAGCTCGCCCTGCAGCCCCCACTCATTAATTCAGCAAACATTTGCCGACCGTCTCAGTGCCAGGCGCGAGCTGGCCACTGCGGCTGCGGTGACGAGTCACACGGGGACGCAGCGCCACCCCCACACCCCCACCACACACACATCTCCCAGCCCACAAAGGAGGCAGACTCAGAAACAGTGCGATCTATACTGTGACCCTAACAACGGCCACCCGCTGACTGTGGGTTGCTCCCTCATGCAGAGTGTCACCCAAACTGTACCAGCCTTGAGACGTATTGCAAGAATCCCTTTTCACAGATGAGGAAACCGAGGCATGAGAGAGCTCATTTATTCACCTCAGGCCACATAGTAAGAGGCAAAACTGGCCTCTCACTATGTTAACCACTTCCCCACACTAAGCCTCCCACAAGTGTTTCCAGAACATACTCATAGATGAGGAGGGCCCAACTCAGCTGGGGAGGCTGCAGAGAGAAATTCAGACTCCAGCTTGGTGCCTGAGAGAAAAGGCAAGGGTAGGCATCCTCAGTGAAAGCACGGCCGTCCAAAGACCTGGAGAATTTAAAGTGGCAGATGGGGCATAAGGGAGAGCAAAGACACATGTGGGTAGAAGGCTGCTTGGAAGCTTGGTGGGCAGGCCTAGGGGCCTGGATTCCATTGCTAGAAAAAGTAGGGAAGGTGTGAGCAAGGGAGGGCATGCACTGACTGTTGCTTTGGCAACCATAGGGAGGAGGGCTGGCCCAAAAGAGGGTGAAGCTGGGGGCTGGGAGACTAGAGAGCAGGTCACGGTCATCATCTCAGTGAGGGACAAGTGGATCCAGCCCCCACAGTCGAGTGCAGAGAGGAAGCAGGACACATGCTTCTTGCTTCCCAAGCAAAGGGTCTTCTGCCTGAACTATGAAACCAGTGAACAGAGCAGGATGCATGATAAAGTGAGGGTCTTAACAGAGTGAGGGCTTAAGGAAGGTGACAAAAGGGAACATGGTTCAGAGTGACATGAGGAAAGACCAGAGTTAGACCCCTAGAAGGACTTCCATGAGGAATGGGTTTGAGTTTCTGAGAAGCTAGGGAATCCTTGAGAAGAAAAGAGTCCATCATACATCTCTCACATCTGGGCATGGAGGAGACAAAAGGTCCCTTCCAGACCCCTCCTGCCATGGTGATTCCTCCCTGGCCCCTGTCCAGCAGATCTTGTCCAGGGCACCCCTCTGAGAAGGCACAGTCTCTAGCCCCTAAACACCCTCCTCCCAAGGTTAGCCTAATTTTTTTCCTTCCATGGATTTAGGTCATTGCTCCTTGTCCTCTCTCGGAGGCGCTGCGGAATGTGACTAATTCCCTCCCTTCATTTACGGGTCCTGTTACCTGGGAGGTATTTATAGCGCGACAGCCTCCTCCCTCCTGAGCGACTCAGCTGCTCTCCCCCCAGGCCATCTCTCTCCCACTAGGGCCAACCTTTGCTTCCCCGCTCTTCTGCCACAGCTCCACCACCTCCCAGCCGCCACCGGCTTCTCCATCCCCCCCAGGAAGGGCAGCAGGCTCTGGACGGGAAGGAGCTGACCCAGCGCCTTGCTGAGTGGAGTGCCGTCTGCAGGGGCGATGCCCCTCCCCTCTTGATCACCCCGAAAAGGTGACTTAGAGGCCACGCCAAAGGACAGCAACAATTGGCTGACTCCTGTGTGACCTCACCATGCCTGATATTTATACTAACAATAGGTAAGCACGTATTATTATCACCTCTGGTTTGCATATAAGGAAACTGAGGCTCAAAAAGCTGAAGTGTGGCACTGCTACACAGCTGCCCTTCAGAGCTGTGTCTGTTGTGTGGGATTACTGGCCCCAAAAAGCAGGTTGGGAGCAGGGGGTGGGGGTGCTGACCAAAACATGTCTCACAAAGCCAGCAGGGTCCCCACCAGTCACAAGCGCTGACTATCTGCCCAGGAGTTGTCAGGGAATGGCCTCAGATAGAGGTCACTGGCTAAAAGACACTGCCTGTCCCACACATTATCCCCCTCTCCCAGGCAGGGATCACTGAGGAGCTGGGGTGGGAGGGCACAGGTCTGGTCACAGACGGAGAAGAAGGGCGCCCTGTGTCCACAGAAAATGAGTGAAGGGAAAGTACAGCAGAAGAGAAGGAAGTCAGCTCCATGAGGGACTTACAGGTATAAAAGTGGTGAGGCTCTGACCAGCTGCCCTTTCACAACCCCAGTCTTAAAACTGTCCCAGGGCCCTTTTCATAGCTTGGAAGACTGACACCCTGAGAGGTAAAAAGACTGGCTCAGGTTTTCCCAGATCCTCTGACCAGAAATTCTACAATATCAATGATGTAGTTTTGTCAAGATTTCTGGGAGACAGGAGAGACTGGACGAAGCAGCTGAATTCAAATCCCGACCCTGTACTCACAAGCTTAGTGACACACACAGAGCACGTGAGCACCTCTCTGAGACCTGGTTTCCCCATCTGTAAAATGGACTAACATCACCCCTCACGCACACTTGGTCATGAGGACTCAGAGATGTGAACCAAGCAGCGTACTGAACTCCAGGCCTGGCACACAGCAGGGGCCCTATAAATGTTGGCAGGTAATACTCTGGTTTATAATTTCTCCACTTCTTTCTTCTCTCTCAGATCTAAGCAAAGGGACCACATCTTTTCCTTGAGACTGGAGCATCCTGAGGATAAGGGCTGTGTCTCTACCCTCAGCCTATCATCAGCCATCGCTGGAACCAGGACATGGCTGGGCAATCTGCTGTCAAGAATGAACACTCACTGTCATTAGCATTATTTTCATTATCATCAGTGTATCATTCTCAATGGCTGTAGCCCCACAGCACCCACCTAGCTAGGCTTTAGGCTCTTGTTTGGGGAAGCCATCTCTCATATTGCCAAAGGCACACCACAGTTCCCATAAGAGCCCCATCTGGGGGGCCAGGCTGGGTCCACTATCCCGCACCGTGGGGTGCCAGGAGCCAGCCTGGAAGAAGAAAGACACTGAGTCATTCTGACTCCTGCTTCAGGGAGCCAGAGCTGGCGGCAGCCCAGACAGCCCCTCCAAGCAAGACGTCAGAGGCAGAGATACACGTAGGTCCCTGGAACCTCTCCTGGCAGCCCAACACAAGGACTGCGCATGGCAACACTAGGAGCCAGATTGGCGGGTGGGGGTGGGGGTTAGGAAACACCACAAGGCTCCAGGGGCTGGACCCTGACAGAACAGGAAGGGACAGTGGGAGGCATCTGTGAGCACTCCTATGGATCTGGCCCTGGGCCAGGTCTTCACCACCCCGGAAGAGAAGGAGCCCCGCCCAATTTACTGGTAAAAGCTTCAGATTCAGACAGGTCCCATAAACTGCCAGCAGTCACACAGCACCTGGTAGGTCACATCAGGCAACATCTGCTGAGATGCCCACAGCCCCTGATTCTTATGTCCTGAGTGGATAGCCAGGCCCAGGGTTTAGGTAGGGGGCGTGGAAACAGCCAGCAACCCTGTCCATGCTGGCAGATGGAGGGTGGGACCAGGCATCACAGAAGGTTGGGGACAGAGGTCAGGGAGCAGGGCAGTGGAAGTGAGGCAGTCTAGGCCACTTCTGCAGCAGGGTGCTGCCTACTCTATACCAGAGGCCTGAGTCTTCAGCTTGGCTCACCCCAAGCCTGGGTAAGTCCTGGCCTCTCTCTCAGTCTGTTTTCCCAGTCACGCTATCACAACTCTGAGCCCCAACACTCTCCCTAGAGGTTCTGGGTCAGGCCTGCACAGGAACACCAGTGACCAACAGGCTGAGGGCCCAAGAGGGGTCTGCGCCCAGGCGGCTGTCCTTCCCCACCTGGGCACACACAGGGTCCTCATTGAAGAAACACGATGTATACAAATAATTAAACGGAAGAATTGGAGTGATTAGGGCAGATGATTATTGTCAAATTATGATTTATCTTGTAGTGGAATTAGTATTCCCCCAAAGGGCCCGGCGTGGCGCGGCGCCCGCCACGGCCCGTGATTAATCGCCGTCTCCAGAAGGTCACCTCCAGCCACTGCAGATTAACTCAGTGGGGAAACTTCTTTCCGTAATTCAAGCTGTTGTTCCCACAACCTGTCATTCGCCGCGGAAAAGGACGATTTCGTCAGGGAGCCCAGGGCGGGGGCCCGTCCGCTCCCTCAGCCCCTCCCGGCTGCAGACATGATATATGGTGCGTCCCGACACGGGTGACCAAGAAGGGGGGCCGGCGTCCGCCGTGGGGTGGGCAGCGGGAGGCAGGAGTCGGGAGCGCGGGGGATGGGGGGGACGTGGCGCCGCCAAGCAGAAGTAGGCTGTGAGGGGAGAGAGCACGGGCAGTGGCAATTAGGAAGAAAATTGGATTTTTCGGCGTCCAGAGGCAGCTGGGACCTGAGGTGAGTGGCGCAGCCACCACCCGCTTCCCCAACATGCACAGGCACCCAGCTCAGGCCAGGCAGGGTCTCTCCAGGAGGGATGGAGTATGGGGGGCAATTGACCTCCTTCAGGAAGGTAGGAGATGGAGAACCAACAGACTGCAAAAGAACCTGGTCAGACCTGAAGATGGGGCCCTGTATAGCCCCCCAGTGGAGAGCAGCTTCCCTGACCTGACAGCTAGGACCCAGATCCAATTTCCCCAGTGGTAAACACCGCCAAAGCCACATGCCCACGTCCCGGAGACTGCCAATCATGGCCTGCTCCATCGGCCAGCCCAGACCGGGTCTGGAAGGGGGATCCCTTGTCTGTCTCCCTGTGCACGGAGAACAGTGGAGACAGAGACCACCACCCCTGCCTCCTCACCCCAGCCTCTGTCCATCCCTTAGTTCCCTGAGTGGAGGCAGGGGCTGTGGGGGAGAAAGTTTAAGTGCCTCCCCTTCCTCTGTCTCATTTGCCCATGGTACAGATGAGAGGCTGAGGTAGGGCGACTCTCTGCTCTGAAGCTACCCTGGGTCCAAGTTCCTTCCGGCTCTGCCCTTTTGGGGTCCCATAGCCCTTTCCAGTGTACGCCCCCACTCATCCTCCCTACCTCCTGAAACATTCATTGTGCACTACTCTATCAGGCCTTCCGCTCTGCACATTCCTGAAATGCACTTCCTGTCCCCTGCCCTCATCAGGTGAACTTTTATTCATTCTTTTCAGTCAACTCATTTGTCCCTCCAGGAAGAGATGGTACCCCTAGGCCCCCTGGGAAGCTTGCCTACATGAGCATGGCTCCCCAACCCCCAGTGCAGGAAGTGCTTTCACGGGCCTCCCTCGCCAGAATGGGAGCTCTCTAGGGAACTTTACAGCCATCTCCCCAGTACCAGCACAGACCCAGCCCGCGAACCCAGCCAGCAGGTATTCAGGAAATCATCTGGAAGGCACCAAGCGCTCAGGGCCTCCACTCCCCACCCAATCAACCCCAGCTTACCAGAGCCCAGATCTGAGGGCTGGGGAGTAGAGAGGTGGGGCCCCTTGCTGGCTGGTGCCTTCGCGGTCCGGAGGCCTGTTTTTAGTTGAGAACAGAAGCATGTATTATGTATACCGCGGTTTGCTCAGAACATTCTCGGGGCTGAGATATTTAGAGTTGTGAAGACCCAGCACTATTTGGGAGAGAAAAATCTATTTCTCTCCCTGTCAGGAGTGGGGGCAGGGGAACTACCCTCTCAAAAATCACTGGGACTAAACACTGGCATTTTCCTTGGGGGAGAATGAGAAGGGGGCTTTCCATCCTCTGCCGGGACTGTTTGGCAGACACTACCCCCATTCCCGGTCTTTGGCTAGTGATGATAATAAAAACTCCCATTTGTACTGCTTCTTACTTTCAAAATGCCCTTTGCTGGATGCACTCACTGACTCTTTGGGGTCAAGACAAGGAAACTTGTTAACCCTATTTTACAGATGAAGTAAGACTGGAAAGAGATGGCAAGTGACTTGGCTAAAGTCAAGGGCTATAAACAATGGAGGTGGCTATAAGTCTGGGGAACATGATCCTCGTCCTCCCACCACTACCCGGCCCACTCTGTGGAACCATTGCCTCACCACACAGGCAGCTCCCATCCTTCCCTAAGAGCCAGGTGGGGTGGGAGTAGGGCAGATAGCTGAGGCAGGGACTCTCCCAGGGGAGGGCTCTCTTCCTGTAGGCTCTATGCCTATAGGCCTGGTTCAAATCCCAACCATACCCTTCACTGGCTGTGGAATCCTGGGCAAGTCACTTTACCTCTCTGCCTCTGCTCCTGGGTAAAATGAGTTCCAACTTTGCAGGGCTGTTGTGAAAAGGAAACAAGACTGGTGCCTGGCCTGGCAAACACTAGGTGCTCAATAAATGTGACTTGTGCTTGTTTTTGTTCATTTTATCATGTTGACCATCTCACTAATCTCCTGCAGAAGAGGTGAGGGAAGCTGAGAGCTTCCCTATTTCCCAGAGAAGGAAATTGAGGCCACAGGGCTTCCAACAGGCAGAGGACATCATCAGATAAATTGTCCTGCAGACTCCTAAGATTCTGTCCCTCCCCTCTCAAGTACCCTCCATTGCCCCATGCTCATGGAATACAGCACAAACGCCCAGCCAGAAGAACCTTCCAGATTCTTCTCTATTCCTAAACAACCTCTGGTTCTGCCTTCCAGCCTTTGCCCAAGCAGATTCCCTCGGCCTAGAATGCCATTTCTCTGCCGGCTCCACATTTATTACCAAAATCTTTCAAGGCTCCGCCTTAAAGGCCACGCCCTCCAAGAAACCACCCCCAACTTCCAGTCTTCAAGACCACCCCCCCTCCCCCGTGGCCTGCTTGACTGCGGGGTCCCACCACTGATCACCTAGTCACCCTCACGCGGTTTTCTGAATCCCATCATGGGGTGGGTGGGGCCTACCCAGTCTGACCCTGTGCGCTTGAACGGAATCCAAGGTGGGTGCCCCGACCCCAGGGTAGCAGAGCCGGCTCCCCCACCCGACTCCCTCCAACGCCGCGGCCCAGCCTTTGATCCGGCTGCCTCTGCGCCCCAAACCTGATTGGCATCGAATTACGCCGCGCGGCGGAGGGAGATAATGGCGGGAGGCGCGGCAGACATGAAAGAGGGGGGGCGCAGCGGCAGTCCGGGCCGTTGTTAATGACCCAATAAAAAGGAAGAGGGGGGAGAAATAACCCTCCCTTCCATCCCCGCCCCCAAGACAGCGGCCGGTGCACACAAAGCCGCCGCCGACTCGGAAATTACCGCGGCTCAGCCCAGCGCAGCGTGACTGGAGGGGGGTGGGCTCACCTGGCGGGGCGCGGGAGGGAGGGCGCACAGGCACAGCCACACTCACAGTCGCACAGACAGGCACACATTCTGATCCTGGCTTTAATATGTTCATACTTTTTTCATCATGGATTTTTTGCATTAATTGTAATTTTTGAAAAATATTACACTACAATATTTTCCTGATTACTGAAAAATTTTGTGCCCACCCTAGTTTCAGCTCTGAAACACAGCCACACAGACAGCACCAAGTTCAGTGACATGCACACACTGTCTCACGTACACACAGATACAGTTAAAACAGTCTCACACAGTCACACACAAGATACAGACACACAGGCACACCATCACACACATTGTCACACCTAAAGTCACTTGCAGAAACAGATACAGAGACACATGGACACACACACCCAGTAGGGCCTGCAGAAATGCTCACACAGAGACACACCCAGAAGTTGAGACAGAGACAGAAATACAAAGATACATACTGAGACAAATGAAGAAGACGTTCAAAGACATACAAACATACCACACAGGCCATGAGGAGAGAGACAGACTGATTGATACACACTGAGATCTATAGACAAACACAAACATGCCGAGATACACAGTGACAAGCACAAACCCACACAGTGTCACAGAGACACACACACGCAAACAGACCTGGGTCACAAAAGCATACACATTGACATACACATCCAAGCACAAATCCCCACCCCACCAGAGTCTCTGGGACACACCCCACGCCCTCAAGGCCACCCATTTCACACCCTCATTCATTGGTATTCAAGTGTGTTCAAGTGGGTTCCGGAGGGCCTAGGGTTGGATTGATCCACAGCAGAGATGAAGTGGGGTCACTGGGCCACAGAGGCCTAAGAATATGTCGGTGGAGGAAGGGGTAGGGTGCCGCTGCCTTGAATCCACAGGCTGGGGCAGATGGTTTAAACTGCCAGAATATCAGTTTTATTCACCTCTAAAATGGTGTTCAACTCCTCTCCCAGGAGACTGTGTGGAGCAATAGGCAACAGGCAAGTACTAAATGGTGGCTGCCATTACCATGTGGACTCCCTTAGGGGCAGCCCAGACTCTCCATGGATATCTCCCCAACACACACACAAATACACACACACCCCACACACTACTCTTGGCTACCAATCTCTTTATTGCCACGGAGGTCCCTCTTAAATCTGAGTCTCTCGTGCTGTAAATTAATCCCAGTTCTGGGAATGGAGAAGGCTAGCCCCCTCCAAGAAGCCTCTCCTGCTCCAAAGCACAGCACCCTGAGCACCAGGTCCTGAGATCCAGATGGGGCTTTATCGTGGGGTCAGGCCTTGGGTCAGGCATGCTTTGCTTTGCTGTCTGATTTCAAATCCCAGCTCCACCATGAACCAGGTGTTTAACTTGGGCAAAGACTTGGCCTCTCTGAGCCTTGGTTGCCTTCATTGCCAAATGAATTAAGAGCATCAGCATCCAGCACAGGAGGCTGCTGGAAAGATGAAATAGCTGTCAGGCTGAGCTCATGGGCCGTGGCTGGAGCTGCTAGTCCATGTTGGAGTCAGAGGTGAGGGGTCAGGGTGCATACTCCCACACACACACCAGGACAAAGGCCCTCCCTGCAGCTCCTTCTTAGGTGGACAAGGAGACTTTACGAGCCAAACCTCAGGGCCTAATTAATGCGATTAATCACAGGCCCAGCCACACAGGCCGTAGGGACAGCTGGGAGGGAGGGTCACAGTCGGCTCAGTTACCCGAAAAGATGCTGGGGCAGGAAATGAAATGCTCCCTGGCCTCTGCCTCTCCCATCACCCCGAATCCAGGCTCTCCCAGCCCCTGCTTACCAGAGCCCACTCCACCCCTAGAGCACTGGGGCAGTCCTTTCTCATGTCTAAATCCAGTTTCTCCTGTTGCGGCTCAGGAAGCACAAGGGATCTACAGTCAAGGTCCCAGCTGTCCTTAACCAGACAGGTTAAAAAGGCCGGAATTGGTCTCCCAGTGTTTGAGCTGTATGTTATGCTGGGTTTGGTGGTCATGATGGTGAGGGCAGGGCGGGAGGGTGCTGGTATGGGTGTGTTGAGGCAAAACCTCTCAGAGCCCAGTGTCTGGCCTGGGAGTAAAGCAAAAATAAAGAAAGGAGCTGGTGGCAAGGAGGGAAAGGCCCCTTTCTCTCCGGAGCCTGTGTGTGTGTGACCCTATGTGAGGAGGATGGGGGGGCTGCAGCCAAAGGCTCTGGCCAGGGCTGCCGCAGGAGGGGGCAGCCCACTTGGGCAGGGGCGCTGCCGCATTATAAATCACCCTCGACTCAATTAGAGCCTGTGAAAGGTTGTGCACACCCAGCAGAAAGCGCTGCGCTTGGCGGGCGGCCAGCTCCCCGCGGGGGGTGGGGGTGAGAGAACTCGTGTGTGCCTATGTGCTTGTACATGTGTGCATGTGCCTTACTGTGCACACATGCTTGTGTCCTTATGTCTGTATGTATCTGTTTGTGCCTGTCTGTTCTAGTAAGCATGTGTGTGGGGAGCACATATGCCTGTGGATTCTTGTGTGTGCAATATGCTTGCACATCCCTATGTTTGTCCCTGAGTGTGTATGCACCTGTTTGTACCTGTTTGTGCTGTGTGTACCTATGTATATGTGCACTTGAGTGTGAGTGTGTGCATGGCTGTGTCTCTCTACCACTTTGTCTCTGTGTGTGCCTCCTTGCCTACGCGCCCTGGGTGTGAGTGCCTATGTTTGTGACTGTTACCTTCATGTGCCTGATGAGTCAATATGGATGTGGGGAGTGGAGGATGATGTTCTTGTGTCGGGGAAAGCTATTTGGAAAAAGTAGAAAGTATCTGGAGGGAGACACAAACGGGTGGAATTATGGGCAGGCAAGAAACTGACAGCCAGCCCAGGCCTGTCGGGAGAGCCTGTGACAGGGAGGGAACCAAGCTTGCAGGAGGGTGGTCTGCAATTCAGAGGACCTGCCAAGACCCACCACCTCCAACCCTGAGGAGAGGCTGGACCAGTCATGCTGTGGAGGGGCTGCCCTAGTGCAGCCAAGGAGCACCCTAGGGTTCCTTCCTCCCTAATAACTAACCATGATGAATAGTCACCATGGGCAGGTCTCTGGGCTAAATCCTACATCTGGATTATCTTACTGAACCCTCACAGGCACACTATGAAACATGAACTATTAGAATTCCCACTTTGCAGATATGGAAACTGAGGCTCATTGACTTGCTCACAACTTATAAGTAGTAGAGCCTGAGTCTAAACCTGGGTTTCTCTAATTTCAAAAGTCTTGCTACATTCATTACTTCTTCCTGCTGGGGTTCTTAATGGTCACACTCTGAGGAGAGAGAGGGAAGAGAGTCTGTGTGAGTATGTGTGGGTAGAAGAGTATGCCTCCCCATCTTCCTGAGCACTCTCCGAACCCCAGACTTCTGTGCCCCCAGTGCCAGCACATAGTAGGTGCCAAAGACATACCTATTTGTTGGAGGGAGTAGAGAAGCAAGACATCCTGTTCTGCTCTGAGGCTAAGAGAAGCTGGCAGAAAAAGGTCCTTTGGAGCAGGAGGGTCCCATGAACTATCCCGCGGATCCTGGCCACCTCTGCTTCTCTCCCAGGTAGCAGGTGCTGCCTGGGGCCCCAAAGGGGGCTAGGGAGTAGGGACTGAGTGTTTTCCAGAGCCAGACTGGGCCCCGTCTCATCTTCACTCACACCCAGCAGTGGAATGTGTCTTTAGACCAGTACTATGTCTCACTTGTCCCTTCTCTGCTCAAGCCACAGACAAAGACTTTCAGGTCCCCCCAATACTCCCAGGAAAACTTGGAGCCCTGAATCAGGACCCTCACTGGAAAGGTCTGCCTAGGCCATTAGCCAGGAGCTAATTTGGGACCCCTGACTCAGTTTCCTCCATCTACAATAGCATGTGTCTGAGAAGTATAGGGGATCTAAACCACTCAGTCCTGGGTCTCTTTGCACAGCCTGGAGAACCCAGCCATGGATATGGCCCTGAGGCCCAGATTCAGCAGCCTGCCCCTCATGGAGGGTAGAATGCAAACCCACAATGGATTTCAGCTTTTCTCCTGTCCCAGACACCCAACTTCCACAAGGGGTCCTCCTTCCCCAGCCTCCTGGGAGACCTCCTCCCTGAACCATGTTCTACTCCTATTTACTGACCAGGTGCCAGGAGTGGGAGGTGGATGGGCCCCCCTCAGGGCAGCCTCCAAAAGAAAACCTAGCCATGTGCCAAACTGTCACCCTGCATCTTCTGCAGGCTCCTGCAGGCCCCACATCTGGAACCATTTCAGGCGGGAGAATCATAGGACGGAGCTGCCCCTCCTTTGATGCTGGGGCTGTGGGGAAGGGTCGTGCCCTTTGCGGGGTTGGGGGTCACAGTGCATGGATGGCACCCTTCCTGAGGATAAGGAAACAGAAGTGGGGGAGGTGGGGAGAGCAGGAATGGACAGGATGAGGTTGAGGTTTTTACATCATGGTACAAGAGACCTGTAGGATGTGAGGATGTGAAAGGATCCAGAAGATGACCAGCATTTTAAACCTGAGGGAAAGAGCAAGGCCAAAAACTTCATGGTTGCTAAACCTCAGTTTTCCCATTGATAAAAAGGGATTATTATTTCCCAAACAGGATTCTGGAGGATCCACAGTGAGAAGATGTTTTCATCATGGGGCCAGAAATGCTCGGACCGGTGTAGTAGCTGCTACTATTACTATCATTATTTTGTTTAAAACATAGCTGTTTCCCACCAAAGCTCTCCATCCAGCTGAGGAGAACACCCCCAAATCAGTCAGGCTCTGTGGAATCTGACTCTGGAATGTTGGGAGGGAAGGACCCTGGAGGGCTGAGCAGTCAGGAAGAACCTCCCAGAGGAAGTAGCCTGGGAATGAACTTCAGAGATGCCAAGAGTCAGGAAAGCTGGTGTGGAAGGAAGAGGGCATCCTGGAGGCAGATGGGCTGGAGCCAAGCCTTGGAGATAGGAGGAAGCTCTACAGGGCAGGTGGACCTGACTGTGTGAGAAGCTGGAGAGGCCAACAAGGGACCTAGCCTGACTTATCCGGGGGAAATGAACGAAGAAAGAAGACAGGATCCTAGCGGCCACCTCTGAGAGAACTCTGCCCCGAGGCCCTCCCCACCCCCACCTGCACTGCATCCCGAAGCCCTTAGGGTCTGCAGGGAACCGCTGACACCCACCCTGATGTATTCCCTCCACTCGGGGCTCTGAGAAATCAGGTGGCTGCTCTCTCCTGTTTATTTATTCTCCTGTTTTTTCCCTTTTCAGGAGACGATAATTATTCAGATCATCTCGGTGATTTACTTCGCAATCAGAGCCGCTCGATGCGGTGGCCGCGGAGCCGAGACAGCCGAGCATCGCCAAGGAGGACGAGGCCAGTGGCTCAGCCCCCCTCCCTGCCACCAGCCCGGTCTTTGTTCTCTTTGAGGTCTACACCCGTGCTGTCTAGTGGGCAGTGGAGGTGCCCACCCGTGCGAATGCAGCAGCAAGTCAGAGTCTTCAGAGAGAGTGTGCACGTGTGCGTCCCAGGGAAAGGGGTGCTGGGCTGAGAATGATGAAGCTCCTGTGTCCATATTTGTGTGTGTGTGTGTGTGTGTGTGTGTGTGTGTGTGTGTGTTGGTGGGGTGATGGCGCTGGGAGTGTTCCAGTGCATGAACATAGAGGTCAGGTGTATAATCGGAATGTATGCACCTGTGTGATTGCCTGGAGCCTGGGGTACATCTGTCTCTGCAGGCTTGTGCAGAAGTGCAGTAAGCAGGTGCCCAAACGTTTGTATTTTAGGTACATAGCAGAGAAGAACGAGGATTGGGGTTCCTCTGCTGAAGCTGTCTGAGGTGACTATGGTTAGGACAGAGGCTAGGTTCTAACCTGGTCGCTGATTCCATTGAGGGGTGGGGGTGGGGAGACAGTGATCAGCTCATATCCAAATACCAAGTTTTCCTGGGTCAGTGCTAGGGCCCCGGGGGTCACAGGGATACAGGTGTGACTGTGTTCACAGGCGTGTGTACACCCGTGTACCCGCAGGCCTTCGCCCCCTCCTGCCCGCGGGCTGGCGTGGTGACGGTGACCTCATTACCGCCTCCGCAAAGGCCCCTTGAAATCCCTGCGCCGTCGCATTTGGCTGCTCTAAGTGATGAGAACGGCCTGCGCTTCCTGATCAATCGCTTAAAATTCAGGGTCGGCTCGCTTGTCGGAGAGGGCTGCCTGCCAGCCCCACGCACCGCGCTCTGCCGCCTCCCCCCACACCCCCGCCTTTCTTTGGAGTGGGGGGGGGGGGCTGCGATACTGCCGTATTGGAAAACATCCCCGCGCTGGCTAGGGGGCCCGGTGGGGCCAGCGCTGGAAACCGTTCCACTCGAGCAGATGGCTGTGAAACTTTGGCGGCGAGATAAATTGGGTCTGACGGCGTGAGGCCGGCTCACAGATGGGCGGGATTCTCACGCCGGCCCCCACGTCCGGCTCGGCCGCAGGCAGGGCCGGCGCCACTCAGAGCCCCCTTTGGGCACCCGCCCGGCCAGCAAAAGCCTTCGGAGGCCACTCATCCGCCAATACCCTCGCTCTGCTGCAGGCGCCCTGCGTCGCACTCCTTCCGGCCACAGATCTCCCCAGAGATGATCCCAGAGGGAGGGGCAGCCCCCAGCCCCCGCCTGGTCACCTCCGCCAAGCTGGCAGCTGGGCTTTCCCCCTCCTCTGCCATCCGCAGAGGCCTGAAGCGTGAAGGTTAACAGCTGGGGGGGAGAGGGGGAGGCTGCGTCTCCTTCCCTCACCCCGCTCTACTGCAGCCCCGCCCACCTGCTAGCCCTGGGGATGTCGTAAACAGGGCTGTGAGGTGTTTGTGTTGGGATGGCGGTGGGGGGCTGAAGGAGGGGAAGAAGAGAGAGCCAGACAGACAAAGAGAGAAAGCAAAAATGAGCAAGAGGCAGGAGACCTAAGCAGAAACCGAAGGGCAGAGACAGAGACAGACTGGCAGGGAAAGAAATGGAGACGGAGATGTAGAGATAAGACACAGAGACACCCACACCGAGAGGAGGGAGGGACCTCTGAGCCAGAGAGGAGACACACAAAGCGAGTGGGAGGAAGACGGAGGACGAGGGGACGAGACACAAGCGGGGAGGGCCTCGACTGCGGGCGACCATGGGGAGGTGGGGAACGCGAGCGGAGGTTGGGGAGCAGGGCGCAGCCCTCGTCTACCCTCGCCCGCGTCTTGAGGGCCGCAGCACAGAACGAGGGAATGTCCCCGCCCCAGGCCGCGCCCTCGATCTCAGCACCACTTCCCCGCCTCGGTTTCCCGGGGAGTGCCGGTAAGGGGATGGGGTGGTGGTGCGGGGGGCTGCAAGGCCATCACTCTGCCGCATAGCCCACCCTGTCGAGCCGACTCCCTGGCGCATCAGTCCAGCGGGCAGATATCGATCTGGCCCAGCCAAGCTCGATACCCGCGGCCTGCAGCCCGCTCTGCAGCGATCCTAGAAAGAAGAGGAGGGGGCTTACTCCCCGAACCGCCCCCGCGGTTATTTTATGCCAGAATAAATCCCAGAGAGCCAGGGCCTGAACGAGCGACGAACTCGCCCACGCCTGTCCTTGTACGCCAGACTCGGCGGGCCAGGCAGCCTGCAGCAGGGGGATGGTCCGAGTGACCCCCAGGCCTGCCTCCTGCCGGGCGCGAGAGGCCAAAGGGAAAAATCTTTGCTGAGTTGATGAAGTTGAAGTTTCCTAAAGGGCGTGAAAGAGACAGCCAATCAGCGAGCCCTCATTTACATGGGCTCTCTGATTGGCTCTCACCGTGCCTCTTTAGACTGTTACTCGGAAACCTTAAGAAGACTAAAAGTTCTGTTGATGAGAGAAAAAAGGGAACCCCACTCAAAACCCGCAGGTTCATGTAGCCCCCGCCCCCAGGCCAAGCTGTGAAGGGAGGTGGCGAGCTTGGACATGGTCTCCCCAACCCTCACAATACAGACGACTAACGAGGCTGGAGGGTCAGAGGTAGGGGTTGGCCTGAACCAGGGGCTAGGTTCCACCCAGCTCCCTTCCCTGTGACCACTCCATATACCTAGATGTGTAGTCAGGGGTCATTTCGGATTGGAGGCCAAGAGGAGAGAGGGTACTGGCCTGGTTTGGGGACAGAGAGTCTGTGGTGTACAGTCTTGTCTGACAGGAACATTGTGGGCAGTGTCACCAAGTTCTGCAAGCCTGCAGATAATGAAGCTTCATAGGTAGGCCCAATTGGTTCTCCAGCTGGTCACCTGACCCCCATGACCATGAGTTCTAGACAGGCACACAAGAACTCAAGGGAACCCAGTGCTAGACAGGCACACAAGAACTCAAGGGAACTCAGGGGCCTAGAGGAGTGGGTTTACTCTGTGCAGAATGAGGCCAGGCCACCCTAGCAGCCTTGTAATGCCCCAAGTCCCCACTCCTGGGTCCAGCAGGCCTGAGTCACTCTTGGGGAGGGAGGAGAGGACTGAACATTGGCAGCCATGAGTGGAGAACTAGTTTCTGTCATGGGGCCTCCACCCTGCCCTCCTTCTCCCACCCATGCTGGGAAAAGGGTCCCCTGGGGTTGCCATTTGCAAATCCAGCCCAGCTTCCTGGCCTACACCCCTCCCTGGGGTGCAGTACAGATGACTCAGGCCTGGAGAGAGGAGAGGGCTTCTAAGGGAGGATGGGGGTGGGGTGCTGAGTCTGTGGCTGAAGCTAAAGAGAAAGTCCCTCCAATCATCTGTGTATGACGAATTGGGGGACAGGTGGGAGAATTCACTCTAGTGGGGCTCTAACCCCACCCTAATTCTTTCCCAGTGACATAGCCTGGAGACCTGGTCTGTAGTTCAACTCCAAATAGCCTTCATCCAGAACTATTTGGAATATTTGTGAAGGAAGGGTTGTGCCTGTCCTGTGTGCATGCAGCTAATCCTATGACAGGTTATGCACACACCTTTGTGGGAACCTAGGTAGCAATATCAAGTGGTGGGACAAATACACCTTGTTTGCAGAAGACCCAGGGACCCCACAGCCAGTGCCCAGACATCTAAGAGATTCCACTACCTGCCAAGTCTCAGAGCTCAGCCTGCTGATGTGCCAAACTTGCTGTGTGACTTTAGGCACAGCTCACACAACTCTGAGCCTCAAGCTTTTAAGTCCATGCTCTCCTGAACACACCATTCCCAGTGGAGGCAGCTGCAGAGAAACCTTAGAAGCAGGGGCAGAGTCCAAAATGGGCCTGGGAAGGCCTTCTCGGAGGCCCAGCTGGTTCAGCCTGTGGTCCAGGAGTAGAGTTGGACAAGGACAAGATTGCCAAATCCCACAGTTCTCACCACTTCTTAGAATCCTATCTCTCCTGCCTGCCTCATAAATAGCAGGAGGTTGGGCTGGGGCAGGGGCAGCAGAGGGGAGCTGCGTGTACATGCATGCATTGGTGTGTATGTGTGTGCATGTACACACATCGGGAGGGTGTGAGAGCCTCCCCACCCCCACCACTGCTGCCATTGCACTCTGAGAAGCTGAGATAATCCCTCGCCATCTGTCTTGTGTTGCTAACCCGCTCAGCCGGACAGCTGCCCAGGCCACAGCTCTGCAAGCAAGCGGGTGCGGGGCGCTGGGGGAGCTAGCCAGCTCCAAGGACCGGGCAGCAGGACTCCCACTCCAGTACACCCCACCTGCCTGGCTCTACACAGGAAGAAAGTGAGGCCAGAGAGGGGTTGGGCAGGACGTTCTCCACTACCGCTCTGACCATGGGAGCAGTAGAGGAATGGGAAACACTCCCCAGTCTGGGTCCAGGGGCTGACCCTCCCAGAGTGCAAGGGAATGAACAGAATGACCTGAGGGCTTATGCTCCTGTGAGCACTCCACATGTACATGCACACATATCCCTCTGATAGGGAGTTATAGCAAGGACAAGTCAGGCCTTCTAGGCCCTGTAAGGGGAGGAAGAGTCATCTCCCTGGCCTCTGACAAGCCAGTGTCCAGAGGAGAAGGCAGGTTCATAGGATGTTTGGTGGGTAATGCTCAGTGTGCAAGTCCTGTGCCCCAAGGTGTCACGACCATCATAATCCTTATTGGTTTTTTTTTTTGTTTTTTTTTTTTTTTTTTTTGCTTTTTGGTATGTGGGTAGCTCCCTGGCCGGGAATCGAACCCAGGCCGCAGCACTGACAGTGCCAACGCCGAAGCCTTAAGCCGCTACACCATCAGGGAACTCCCAATCCTTATTGTTTTGATGAGGAAACTGAAGCTCAGAGAGAGAAGTGACTTGCCCAGCTCACTTTAGTGAGTGGAGGAGCTGGGATTGGACCCAGGCATCAGGTTCCAGCAGCCCTCACTCTGTACCCAGTTCTTTCTGTTCCCTGAAACAATCAAGTTTCTCACCCTGCCTCACCTCCCCTACCTGTAGCTCTCCTCCCAAGAGGCTCTGAGGTTCTGCCAGCCAAAGCCAGGCAATTACATTCCCAGCAACATGGTCCCAGCAGTCAGGCTGTCAGGCCACACCAAGGAAAGCCTGAAGAAGGATGAGGCCAAGGGGCTGAGTGTGGCCCCCCTCCTCCCTCCTGTCAATCATTTCTCAACCCCCTCATACAAAAGCATGCTTACACACACACACACACACACACACACACACACACACACATACTTGCAGATAAACAAGCAGTCATGTACATTGCTGGTACACATACAAACTCAGATACAAATGTAAATTCATGCTTATTCATGGTCCCGCACACTCACACTCGTGCTCTCACATTCACTGTCACTCTCTCTCACTGTTATAGTCACACACTCATCCCTATCACACTCACAGCCCCACCTGAACAGGCTGAAGTTCTGGGGCCCTGAGGTCAGCAGAGAGCTCTGGCAGAGACTAGCAGGGACAGCCTGGTGTGCAGGGGAAGAGGAGGGGCTGCCACAGAGGCCTGGAGGGTCCTGAATAATTCAGGGTGGTAGTGGTGGGGGGCTGTCAGCTGCAGGGAAAGCTTGGTGGCTGGATTGTTCTGAAAAGATTGCTGCCAGTGTTTTGAGGAGAATCAGCTCTAGTTGAGGCTCACTGAGCTCACAGAGGACTTCTCACACAGGCTTTCACTTTTAATCCTCACCAGGGGCCTGCATAGCAGGTACTGTAGTCCCATTTTATAGATGAGAAAATTGAGGGTCAGAGGAAGAAGAGATTTTCTCAAGGTTGTAAAGCAAGGCTCTCTAGGCTCCTACATGTATCCCTCTTCCCTACACACACACACACACACACACACACACACACACACACCCTAGAAAGAGTTTCTTTTGGTCACTCTGCTTAGATGGAGCTGATAGATCCCAGCCTTTTGAAGACTCTCTAGAGTGTGTTGGTGGGATCTGAATCCAGGAAGCACCTTGGCTCAGGGCCTGCACATAGTAAGGTGGTCAGTTGCTGTCCGCTGAAGGAGGGCATTGTGCAGGAGTGGCACACAGTAACCCAAGGCCATGCCTCTACCACTTACACAAGTTACTAGATAGCTCTTAGCCTCAGTTTCCTCATCTGCAAGATGGGCACTAAGTATACCAATTGCATGAGGTGTTAGAAAGGATTGACTGGGAAAATACAGGTAAAAGTAGTCAGCAGGGGGTCTGGTCTGCAGAAAGGGCTCCACATTGTAGCTAATACTCCACATTGCAGCAAAGAGACAGCCACAACATGGTGGGCTGTGTACACACAGTTCCCTCTGCCTGGGGCACCCTCCCTACTGTCCTTTGCTGTCACCATGTGTCTCCTTTTCAAGGCTGAGTGCATCTGCCGCCTCCTCCATGGTCTCCTGCCATATCCTACACCCCTCATTGACCTCCTCATCTCCCTCCTTGGCACACAGGTAGCTGGCCTTATAATGCTGAGAGTGGGCCCAGCCTGCCTCAGCTCAGGGCCTGCACACAGTAGGTTTTCAAGTGCTGCAGGCTGAACTGACAGCCCTGCACAATGTCAGCACACAGCAACCAAGAGTTAGGGTGCTTCTGCAGTTAAAATAAACTGCTGAGGTCATGGGTCTGTTCTCTCTGCAAAAATAAAAATACCCAACAGCTCATGCCTGGTGAGACCCACAGCAAAAGACCAGACGTGACTGCTTCACCTCCCAGAGGCCAAGCGTCAGGCTCCCAGCCAGGTCCTAATCGGAAGAGGCACCTGCCCAGGCTCAGGGGTGCCAACACTTAGAGGCAGCTGTCACGTGACTAGCGTGCCCTGTGGGAAAGGGAGGCGCTCTGTCCCCAGAGCTTTGAGCTCGGAGGAGATGATGGCACATCCTCCATATTTGATTCAAAATAAAAACCACAGTAAACCATAGACCCAAAATTTATACGTAGGCTGAAATTAAAATAGCTTCTTGCTACGTTTTCTGGTTCCTGTATTCAGGATCAGCTCATGGAAGCTGAATCAGGCAATTTGTCCTTCTTGTTGTTTTTCTACTGTTGCCCCAGCTTTCCTGGGATCTCAGCACTTGCTTGGTTTCCCCTCTGGAGCAGACCCCAGCCTGGTCTGGGAGGCCCCTGGCCCTGTACCCCGCAGGCTGAGCCCCTCACTAGCTTCCCAGCACCCTGGCCCCTCCCTCTTACGGGGAACCTTGCGGCTGGGCCTGTGCCTGCGGCAAATCTCACCCCAGTATTATTTTAGTCACAGACAGACACGAGGCAGATGGTGACAACATCCCTTCCCCACTCCCCACTGACGAGCTGTTGCGGCCCTGAAGCCTCAGGGTTCTTCTCCCTCAGGAATATTTCAATCCTGACTCGGTGGCTAAATGCGGCTGCTCTTGTGAGACGCAGGCACATCTGCTCCTCCTCCTCTCTACCCCCACCCATTTCCTGGGGCTGAGCAGAGAACCCTGGGGAGGCCCCCACAACCTCCAGCTATGCTCCATTGCCCCAGTTGCCCTACTGTGTGCCAAGCACCATGCCATGAGCAGTGTACCACTGGGAGGGGACAATTATTGGGCCTACTTTACAGATGAGGAAGCTGAGGCTCAGAGTGAAGCAGGGGTCCATGCCAGGTCACACAGCCGTAGAGGAAGTGTTGCCTGTGTCGCCAGGGTGCACCTTCCACTCCCTCCCCCAACCTGATCACCTCCATGCACAGCCTTTGGGTGGCCACTTCAAGCAACCCACCTTCCCTGCAGAGCAACAAGAAGCTTTCTATTTAGTTGCTGCACCCACTCTCCTGCATCAGCCAGTCTAACCAAGCATTGTCTGCTCACCCTTGCCCTGCTGGTCCTAGTTAAGTGGACACATAGGCTGTAATTGTGAGCAAGGGGTGGGGGACTCTGGCATGAGACAGGCCTGGTTTCAAATCTCAGCTTGGCTGTGACTTTGGGCAAACTATTTAACTTCTCAGGATCTGTTCCTTCATCTGTGAAACACACAGCAGCAGTGCCCCCACTCCTCCCCGCTAATTCAGTGAAGTGACTGCTACATCCCAGCACCTAAAGCAGGGCCTGGAACAGAGCACGTGCTCAATGAATATTTGTTGAGTGAATAACACATGTAATGAATTTAACATCAGGCCTGGCTTGGTGGGGCTGGTCCTCCCAGCAGCCCTAGCCCCTGGGACCAGCTTTGCCTCTGTGGTCCACTAGAGCTGATGTTGGCCACAACAGCCAAACTGAGCTGTGTCTCTGGCCCCTGTCCAAACCCCACCACACAAAGTGCTTGGAGCCACAGGAGGACAAGCCCAGGGTAACAGGGCTACCACCACTAGGCTCCAGTGCCAGCAGGGTGTGGAAGGTGGGCCAAGGTTGTTTTGGTTCCCTTGTGCCCTTTTTCCAGCCACCCACCCTGATTGGCCAGGGGTGCTGAAGCTGGACAGGGGCTCTTTGAGGGCTTTGGACACTCTCTGGGCAGGTAAGGACATGTCCAGTCCCAGTCAGACCTCATGGCTGTGGGCTCCCTATCCTGACCCAGTCCCCACCTCCCACCCCAACCCCACACCTCAGTGAGCCTTTTTCTAGAGCTAGGCCAAGATATACACTGACAAACAAACACACAAAAACATACCCACCACAATGACACTCACACCCCCAAAATACATATAAAACTATATACGCAAATACACACCACCCAACTTTAGGCACGAATATAAACATACACACGACTCAATGTGCACAGCAGGTTATGTAACTCATAGACATCTGCACTGTAGAGCACATCACGTGCCCCAGTCACAAATACATATGGCCCAGGAGGTACCCACACAGTCACACAGCACAGCCATGAACACGTGTGTGGCATCCCTATACAAGGGCCATATGTATTTGTGAGGGGGCAGTGAGGGGGTACTGCTGTACAGGCCCAGGCACCCAGCCCCAGAGCACAGATGTGCACAACAGAATGGGGGCCTGTGCTGCACAGACACTGAGGTCTATCTCCCCATATCAGACCTGGCCAAAAGCTGAGCCCCAGCAGCTCCGCAGGGGAACAAGTGGGGGCAGGGACTCAAGGTCATTGGGAGAGAAGGGCAGGTCAGACTTGGGGTGGGTAGAAGTGGGAAGCAGTTCCTGCTCAGGGTCAGCTCTGTAGCCCCCACTTTCAGAGGACCCGGGCCCAGGCCCTTATTACACACCGACATGCCATCACTATCAATCTCTCCCATCACGCATCACGGCCCAGATCACCCTCACATTCATGCATGCACAAGAAATTAGGTGAGGCTAGTCACTGTCACCACAAGAGCCAATAATAAGGAAAAGAGAAGCTAACTGTCAGTGAAGTCACCTATGGAGATGCTCTTCAGCAGGGAGTTGTGTACAACAGACCACACTCTGCCAGCCACGATCATGAAGGGTGGTCATGGCATGGTCATGCTAACACGACCCTAAGGATGCAGCCCTGAGGTTAGCTGGACCGGAAGGGCCTCCTGGTGAAGGCCCAGGACCTCTTCTATGGACCTCTGTCTCGGGGCACATCTCATCCATCACTTCCTCTGTCAACATTGCTCTGTGGTGCCCATTTCCCTTAGGCTGGCATTCAAGGCCCTTAGTTACCTGGCCACATCCTGTGTTCTTTTCCCTTGGCCTTTACCAGTGTTCCTCCCTCCAGCAAGAATGCACTCCCAGGCCCCATCCCCACTCTTTGGCATTCTGCCTATCCACGAAATCAATGTCATCTCCCTTGAGAAGCCTCCCCAATCTCTGCCAGGAAAAAAATTCTCACTTCAGGGCTGGAATGAGAGAGGAAAACCCATGCGGGGCTCCGCTGGGCCTCAGTGTCCTAATCGAGGAAATATGTAAGACAGGGCCCCTCATGGCTGAGAAGAGAATGAGGCAGAATAATCTAGTGCAGGGGTTCTCAAAGCAGGGTCCACACACCTCTGGGAGTCTCCAAGCCCTTCTCAGGGATAAGCGAGGTCAAAATTATTTTACAAATAATACTAAGATATTATTTGACATTTTTACTGTGTTGAGATTGATGGCACAAAAGCAATAGTGAGTAAAATCATTGGTGCTTTAGCCCAAATCCAAGTAGTGACACCAAACTATACTAGGAGCCATTGTATCTGTCACTGCCAAGAGCTTCCATTTAAAATAAAAAATAGGTAGTTTCATTTAAGAATGCCTTTGTTGAAGTGAAGCAGTAAAATTAGTAACTTTATTAAATCTTAACCCTTGTATACGCATTAACATTGTGTGTGATCATACTAGAAAGTCACATGACGCACCTCTGTAACACACCGAAGTGTGATTGTTGCCTCAAGGAAAAGCATTTGTGCAGTTGTTTGAGTTACGAGCTGAACTGGCTGTGTTTTGGGGTGTTTTGTTTTGTTTTGTTTTTTCCCCGAGAAATGCCATTTATCTCCAAGATATAGACTTTAGTTTTAAGACAGGACATTTCGAAGCAGGAAATCTTAGTTGTCACCTAGAGAGGTGTGTCAAGGACACAGTGAAAGGAGACTTGCAGACGTGGGGCCGGGGGCTTATCCAACACTGTTACCATACTTTTTTAAATGAGTAAAACATCTTTAAAAATGCAACACTGTTTTTACTTGACCAGAAAGACTGACACTCAAAATTTAGACTTGGATATTTGGCAGATGCTTTCAAAAATAATCAAGTGAGCCTGTCATCTCCAGGAAAATAGCTAGTACTTATCACCAATGATAAAATTCCATATTTTAAGTGAAAATCTGAATTTTGGAATACTTGTATAGATCACCATGCGCTTGACAGCTTCCCAGTACATTTTTGATAAAATTAGTGGTGATATTGGTAGATCTGATTGTATAATATTATATAAGGAAAGGTGTTGTTAATATTCCAGGGATCTGCTTAACTCAGTGAACTAATGTCTTGTAAATGACCAACATGTGACATTATAAAAATCATGCATGGGGAAAAGATTCATTCAAAGTGCAAGATAGACAAATGGACTTTAATGCAACAGACTTGAAAAGAGTTTCAGATTCTACATGGCAGATGACCTTTAAGAAACTACCATTTGTAAAGTTTTGGTACAGTATCAAATTATCTGAAAAAGCTATGAAAATGCTTCTCACTTTTTTCACCAGAAATCTGTGTGGGGCCAAATTTTCTTCATATACTTCAACAACAAATAAAACCAAACATACCACAACAGATTGAAAGTCAAAGCAGAGCTGAGACTCCAACCCCAAGGGGGCTGTTTGCTCTATTTAGCCAGATAGTTAATAAGATTTGTAAAAACGTCAGAACAATGCCACTCTTCTTGCTAATTTTGTTTTGTTCCAGAAAATAAAGTTATTTTTCATAAAAATATATTATCTATGTTAACATGCAATGGAATTATTAGTTATTTTTAAATGAATGAATAAATAAATACGTTTTTTAATATTCTCAGTTTTAATTTCTAACGTGGTCAATCTTGATGACTATAACCCACATAAACAAAAGCTCTTTGGGGTCCTCAATAATTATAGAGCCTGTCACAGAGTCCTGAGAACAAAAAAGCTGACAACTGCTGGTCTAATGCTTCCACAGCAGGAAAGAATAGGGGAAGACATGAAGAATCATGGATCAGCTGAGACAGGCAGTGACCAAAAGAGGCTACCAGAGCTAATTCCTTTTGATGAGGTCCCAGGCCCCAGGTCTTGAAATCTGGATGTGGCTTGGGGTGGGGGTGGGGGAGTTGGAGTGGGGTGTGGCGACGTGACTTTGTGGCTTCGGGGTAGGAGTCCTCGGCTTCCCTCTGCTGACCCTGTAGCAGTTGTGTGTATGAGAAGGCCCCAAACACACCACAGACCTTCATGCACACAGGGCTGAAACCCAGCCTGGGAGCTCTGGCCCATCCCAGACGGCCTCCATCCTCCCCCCACCACCCACGAAAAGGATTTGGGCCTTAAAATTATCGTCACCACTGCGCAGCAGACAATACAGAGGGGACATTATGCACTGAGAGAGAGGCCTCCTTGTTGGCACTGTGGAGAGAGACAGCAGCGCTCTGTTCTGAGCAGGCTGGGGGCTGCTCATGTGCTCCAGCCCAGAACCTCACACCCCAAAGCACATCCTCACCCCCATGCAAACTCACCCTGAGGGACCCCCAGGCACATGCTGTGGCACTCAGGAGCCTCGGAAGGCACTGGCTCCCATTCCCCCACCTCTGTGCATGCCTCCGCCTACCCAATACCTGCTCTGGGTCCTCACCACCAGCCCCACACATAACGTACTCTTGGCACAAGCATCCTCACCTAGGGAGCGCTGGTGGAGGTGCAAAGGATGCAAGGCAGCCACACTGGGGACCCTGGGGACGCTGTGCCAGCCCCGCCCGCCTCGCCCTGCACCGCCCGGCTGGGATCACAGGGCACTGAAACCAGCAGCCGCCTAGGCTGGGCCAGACGTGCCTAGACCCACAGAGGGACACAAAGGCTGCTTTGTTGCTCTGCCAAACCCTCCCGGCTCTGGAGTGGGAGGGAGGGACCAGGGTAACTGGCCTCTACCCCCAGTTCCCGGGCTGGCCCTAGAGCAAGACTGGACTTTAACCTCTTAGGCCACCACCCCTACTGGGGCAAGAGGGCAAGGTGAGGACAAGTCAAACCTCCTGATAAAAAAACTGACCACAGGCCCCCAGGACCAGAGCTTAAACTCTACCAAAGGTTTATTTGTTTCTCTGAATTGGATCTCTCCCTCCCAAAATTTGCATAGGTTGTTCCCTCTGCCTAAAGTTCCCTCCCTTCCCCTTATTGGAGGACATTTTTCATTTTTCTTTAGGACACTGTTCAGAGAGCACCTCTGTGAAGAACCTCTCCTGACCCCTGGGCTTCCCCACCAAACAGGGAGCTCCAGATGCCCACAGGAGAATGCCTGACAACAACCAGCCTGGGGCCTGGTCAGAGGCAGTCCCGGCAGAATAGGTGAGTGGGCACAGCTGGGCCCATGGACTCAGTGGCATCGCAGGCCCCAAGACCACTCTGCAGCAGTGGAGGGGAGGGGGGTAGTTATCAGCTCAAATCATAGATGGGACAGTCACCAGTCACAGTGACACAGAAAGGAGTTGCTTGAAGGAGCCTACCTTCTCACATCCAGGCCCTTGTTCTCTTTGCCCAGGACACTCTTGCCCATCCACCTACTTGCCAAGTTCTACTCATCTAACTGGTAGCTGTTTTTATTTCTTATTTAACATGTGTAGAATACTTACTGTGTGGCAGGCACTGTTCTAAGGGATATTTACACATATTAACTCATTAAATGCTCACACCAATTCTTTGAAGTAGGTGCTGTTATTATTACCACTCTAAAGATAAGGAAAGTAAAGCACAGCAAGGTTAAAGAACGCTTCCAATGTCACACAGCTGTAAGTGGTGGAGCTATAACCAGTCATGCATTGCTTAACAACGATGGGAATAGATTCTGAGAAATGCATCCTTGGGCAATTTCATCCCTGTGCAAACATCATAGAACATTTATACCACCCTAGATGCTACTGTTAACTGTACCTGATACACTTCTATAAGACTGGCCGCACAGGCTTGTTTACACCAGTATCACCACAAACACGTAATATGTCGCACCATGATATTATGATGACAGCATCATTAGGCAATAGAAAATTTTCAGCTCCATTATAATTTTATGGGGCCATCACCATACACGAAACGTGGCACATGACTGTCACTGGAACCCAACAGGTCACTTCCAGGCAGCCTTCCCTGGTCTTTCAAACCAGAGTAGAGGTTTTTGCTGTGAGCACCCCCAACCTTAGACCTGAAATATAATCAGCTGTGCATTGGTTTGGATCCCTTCTCTGGATGATGAGCCCCTTGAGGGCTCCCAGGGGGATACATTTTTTTCTTGGGGTGGGGGACAGCGCTCAGGAGCCCAGCCCCTAGCACAAATCAAGGCCATGGGGACTCTCAAGAAACAGTAATGAGGGGTTCCCTGGTGGCCTACTGGCTAAGATCGGTGCTCTCACTGCCGCAGCTCAGGCTCAATTCCCGGTCAAGGAACCACAAAAAAAAAAAAAAGAAGAAGAAGAAGAAGAAAGAAATAAAAAAACAGTGTTGACTAAATAACCTTAAGCACAATAAGGATGGCTGAACTCCCAACACCCAAGGAAGGGAGGAAGTAAGGATTGTCCAGAAAGGCCCAAGGAGTTCTCCCCCCAATGGAGGTTATACACCATCTGTTTTGTCACTCAATGGCAAGGCCTCTGCTGTCCCTGGGTACATGGGGGTATGGAAAACTGAGGAGGGTAAAAGGGATTACCAAGGTCCCACAGGGACACCTGGAGACCCAGCTGCTCCCAGGTCTCCATGTCTCTCCAAGCAAAAGTCTCTTAAAATCCTTAGGCACCATAAGCCAAAAAGATAGAGCCTTCTAGGGTTTATTGCCTCATTTCTCTCTACTTAAATCCAAGTTGCCAAACTATTGGACAGTTTCTCCAGCTCCTGTCCGGGGCTGCCAAACTGATGCTCAGATCCCAACCAGTGGGACACCTGGACACCCAGGAGACCAGCCACACTGCAGGAACCTCACACTTAAGGGCTAAGCTTCGGACAGATGGAGCTGCTTCTTTGGAGATGCTCCATTTCCCTCAGCTGTGGCCCAAAAAGGAGATGCAAGAAAGCCCCAGCCTCCCATCAGCTGTCTCTAAAGTAGGACCCATTCCATCACCATCACCCACAGACCAAAAGCCCCAAGATGGGAGCCACCAGAACTTCAGTCTGTCTTCTCCGCTCTGAAATTGGGTGGGAAAGGTTGTAGGTCTTCGGAATGGAGGCCCCATTGGTCTTCTGAGGACAGCTTCTCCCCCCACCCCTCAAAGTAGAGTTCCCTGCCTGCCCCTTCAGTCCATCTTTCTGCCAACACTGTTCAGACCTGGTTTCCCCTCTGAAGGTGACAGAAGATGACTCCTCCCTCTATGAAAGGAGCTGGGGTCTTTCCCTAATTTGCTTTATAACCAAGGGAGGGTGGGAATGGGGGCGTGACTGGACAAAGGGAGTTCTCAAATTTCTATTCAGGAAGGACTTCAAGCAGCAGTCTGTTTGGAAGGCAGCTGAGGGCTTTGCCTGTGCAGCCGCTGTTTGTACTTAAGCAGTAGGTTACAAATCAATAAAATGGCAAAGTTTTGCTTTTCACTAAGATGGCACTGAAAGTGAAGAAGGAAGCCCCTGCCCCTCCCAAGCGAAAGCCAAGCCCAGGCTTTGAAGGCAAAGAAAGCAGTGCTGAAAGGCGGCCACAGAAAAAAGAAGATCCACACGTCACCACTTCCTCACTCACCTTCCAAAGGCCCAAGTCACTGTGACTCCGAAGGCAGCCCAGATATCCTCGGAAGAGTGTCCCCAGGAGAAACAAGCTTGACCACTATGCCATCATCAAGTTTCCCCAACTACCGAGTCAGCCATGAAGAAGACAGAAGACGAAACACTTGTGCTCATTGGGGAATGTCAAGGCCAACAAGCACCAGATCAAACACGCTATGAAGAAGCTCTATGACATTGGTGTGGCCAAGGTCAACACCCTGATCAGGCCTGATGGAGAGAAGAAGGCACATGTTCAACTGGCTCCTGACTATGATGCTTTGGATGTTGCCAACAAAATTGGGATCATCTAAACTGAGTCCAGCTGGCTAATTCTACATACAAAAAAATTTTCACTATAAAGAAAAAAGCAAAAGCAAAGTTTACCAAAAATGCTTTACATAGACAAAAAAAATACCAGTTGTCCGTATCAAAAAATTAATTATTGTTATGATGATGATGATGATGATGGAAATTTTTGTGGGGGCCAGTCATGTCCCCCGTCCCACCCGCCAGGCTAGGTGTGAAGGTTGCCTAGAGTGACTGAGGCCATATCCCATATAAATGTAAATCTACCTCAAATTCAACTGAAAAAATATGCTCCCAGCCACCAAGCCTTGGGCTGGGTTTGTGAGGAAAGGAGATTTGTATGAGGAACCCCTAGATCTGACCTCTCCGGGTACGAACCAGCTGACTGTGTGCCAGACACTTTGCCCTTTTATGCCCACCCTACAAGAGAGCATTGAATTACTGTACTTGCCCCATTTTACAGATGAAGAATCTGAGTCTGGGAGGGACTATGTAGTAACAGTTGCTATTTATTCAGTGCTAACTAGACCCTATGCTAAGTGTTTCTAATTCATCATCTATTTGCTCCCCACTATAGGCCTTCCCCACTATAGGCCTACTTTACTAATGAAGAAATCGAGACTTGCCAAGGTTGTTGCCCTCTCAGGAACACAGAGCTGATATGTGACGGAAATGAGACATGGCTTCATGGAAGAGGAAGCAGCTCAGCAAAACCATGGCAGGGGCCTTCGGGTGGAAGGAAGAGCACATGGAGAGTCCCTGAGGTGGAAACCTGTGTAGCACGTTTGAGGAGCAGCAAAGGGACTGTGTGCTCAGCCTGCAGAGCACAAGATAATGGGAAAGTACGTCAAGATCAGGTAAGAGTGAGGATGAGGCTACAGGATATGGCCACAGGAGTAGCCGTGGCAATGAATTTGAATCCTGTCTTTGCCACTAATCAGCTGTAGGCCCTTGGAAAAGTCTCTTCCCCTCTCCAAGCCTGTTTCCCTATGTGTAGAATAGAAATAATAACAGCTTCTGCCTAACAGCATTGTTCTCAGGATTTAGACTGACACTGTCTAAAGGACCAACGCAGCTGCGGATGCCTCACCACAAAGGAGCCAAAGGGTTCAAGAAGAGTGAGAGCAGAGCCTTGGGTCAGAGCCACCACGGCCACACTACAGGATCCCAGCCCCTCCCTGCAGTGCTGTCACGGGGCTGCCTCGGGTGCTGCCCCTTCCTTGCCCACACCTCATCTCAGAGAGACAGAAATTAATTTCCCTTTGGCATAAACTGATTTTGATGAGCCCAGTCCCCGGCGATTCATCACAGACCTCTCGGGGACCACTGCAGGGAAGGGCGGGTGGCGGCATGACTTATGGGCCTTGCAGGCCCAGACGCCCAGCTGCGTCTGATGGCTCCGGACACCTCCAGCCCCCCTAAATCAGCTGCGACGGAACAACCTGGAGAGTTGCCCAGCCTGTCCTCTGGCTCGGCTGGTGCCCCTGGCAGGCGCCTCCCAGGTCAGGGGGCACAGGCTGTGCGGAAGCCAGTGACTTCATCCAGGCTGACTCACCCCCAGCCAGTCACTGGGGATGGACTGTAAGAGGGAGGCTGCAGCAGTCCCCTCCAGCTTGGAGCTTTGGGGATGAGGAATCCCTACCCTCGCTCTACTTCCCAGGGCTTCCCCAAACCAGACTGTGTCTGCACACCACCCCATACCATCATCTCAAAATCTACACTGATGTCCTGCAAATAGTCTAGGCCCTCAGCTCAGTGCCAGCCTAAAGAGGTCTGGGGCCCAGGCGCAATGCCCTGCTTACAACCAGGTAGAACGGATCAAACCTGTAACTTCTGAGGCTCAATTTCTTCACATTGAATGGGCATAGTGACCCCTGCTCCACCTCCTGCTCAGAGGTATTGGGTGAATCTGATTGTTGTGAGAGGGTCTTGGAGATAGAAAAGTATCACGTAAAAGTGGGGGACAGGAAGCTGGACCAGTGGGCTCCATGCTGCAGGGTCAAGAACAGACCTCTTGGGAGTTCCCTGGTGGTGTAGTGGCTTAAGGCTTCGGTGCTGGCACTGTCAGAGCTGCGGTCTGGGTTCGATTCCCAGCCAGGGAGCTACCCACATACCAAAAAGCAAAAAAAAAAAAAAAAGAACAGACCTCTTGCGCTGGCCTGCAGTACCTTGAATCAGTGCCCTGACTTCACCTCTCTCCCTTTGCACTCCACGCTCTGTCACAATTAGCATCCTTAAGTTCCTCAGATAGGCTGTTCTTTCAGGCCTCTGTAGTTCTAGACTGTTCTTCCACCACCATTTTTTCTTTGCCTGCCTAAATCTCATTGAACTCTTAATCCTCTGAGATACATTTCCCAGCCCCTCAGTTAGACACTAGGGGCCCTGTGTCTGTGTCCCCACAGTCTAGTCATTCTCCTACATTACCACAATCATCTCACATCTGCCCCCTAGACATTGGTCTTGTTCTCCCCTGCACTCCTCTAGCCCAGTGCCTGGCTCATGGGAGGCGCTCACTAATGTTGTCTTATTTAAACCGAACCCCTGTGCCTACTCATGTTGGCTGGCAGTGGCTGCCTGAAACACTGTGATGAGAAGGGTTCTGAGGCTGCACAAATACACATAAGCACCATGCCTGCCACGAAGTGAGAGTTCTGCACATGGCCATTAACATTGGTATTGGGGGTTCCCTGGTGGTGTGGTGGCTAGGCTTTGGGGCTTTCAATGTCGCGGCCTGGGTTCAATTCCCAGCCAAGGAACCCCCTCGCCAAAAAAAAAAAATGGAGTTGCTATTGGAAGTAGGTTCCTGCGATTTGTACCTTCTCCTTCCCTGCCCCTACCCTAACACTGTTCCAGCAGCCTGGGGGTGGGGGGGCACACAAAAGGTTCGTCCTGAAATTACCGGAAGGCACTTACCTTCCCCTAGCAGAAAAAATATCCACATGGAGTCAGGAGACTTGAATTTGAGATCTGCCTCACCCTTCTGACTGGTGTAGGAGACAGCCTCCAACACTCCAAGTCTCAGTATCTTTATCTGCAAACCAGGAATAATTCCCACCCTGCTGACCTCACAGGGCTGCTGTGAGGACCAAATTCAAGTGTGGAGGCAGATGTTGGGTTCACTTTGATGAAGGATACACATCATCACCACCATGGACATGTCTCAGCCACTGCCACCAAGGCCAGGATAATGCTTAGAGGGTGGAGACCCCAGAACCAAGGCCATTACCAGCCATGATAGAGTCTCACTCCTACACCCCACCTTGAGACCCCCATCCTCATATAGTTGCAGGGCCTGCTGTGAATCCTTCAGAGCGAGGTCAAAACCCAACTCCCTCACTCTCTGGCTACGTGACCTTGGGCAAGTCTCACTGAACTTCCATTTCTTCATTTATGATATGGCAATGATAATAGGTGCCTCCCAGACTTCTTAGAAAGATTAAATGAGATAATTGGGTCAAGAATGCACTCAGCATTCAGCCTGAGGCCCAATACATGCTTAGTAAATATTATCCATTATTATCATCATCACCATCAATATCGTTATCCCCCTAAATGCGGTAGGCATACATGGGGTAAGATGCCCCTGGTAATCTTTGTCCTTGTGGACCACAGTAATTCCCAGAACCTTCACAGCAAACTAGACTATCATCCCACTTCCTGGATGGGCAAAGGGAGGCTCAGAAGAGCTAGGACTTTTCAGACTGAAAACTCCCTGAAGACAGAGGCCCTGCTTCCCAAGTCTAGGATCCCCAAAGAATTAAGGTTGTGCCTCCCATCAGACTGGGAGTTTTGCCTCCCTCATTGGCCCAAGAGCCAGGTCTCTTTTTTAGCCCCTCCCCACTGCCAAGCTCACAGGAACAAGAGGGGGTGAGGTCCAGCCCCCACCGCCTCCTCACAGCACGAGAGGTTCACGCTGTGGATATAGGTCGCACAGGCCCTCCTGGTCCAGCTGATGCAGGAGGCCTCGTGACTGCCTCCCCCCACCCCCCGCCCCCACACTGGCTCCAGCTTCCCGCCTGACTGGGCTGAGCACTTCAAAGCCAGCAGCCTCTGAAATGAGGCCGCGGCATCTGAGATGGCAGCTGGTGGGGGAAGTCAGGCAGCCCCCAGGCCCCCGTGTATGTATCTTCAGGCCTCCCATCAGTGTTGACTTGTCGGGCAGCAGCAGCCACCAGGATCCTGAGGGATGGCTTTGGGTGCTCATATCATGGCCGAAGGAACGTTAAAGCTACCAGTATGCCAGTGATTCAGGGCTGCAAAGAGCCAACTCCTTCATGTGAACAGGCAGGCAGTAGATACCCACATGCTGGTAGGAGATGGGGAACCATGAAGAGTGACCACTAGAACTCTCTCTCTCTCTCTCCACCATATAGTAGGATGATAGGGTAATACTGTGGGCTCTGGCATTCCAGAGCTGGGATCAAATCCTGCTTACCCTACTTCCTAGATGTGTGACCTTGGGTAGCATTATAGGTTGTATCGTGTCCCCCCAAAACACACGTTGACATCCTTAACTCCCAGTATCTCAGAAAGTGAACTTATTTAGAGATAGGGCCTTTAGTGAGATAATCGAGTTAAAATGAGATCATTAAGGCCGGTCCTAATCCAATACCACTGGTGTCCTTATCATAAGGGGAAATTTGGACACAGACAGGCATAGAAGAAAAACGATTTGTTTAGACACACGGAAAAGATAGCCATCTACAAGTCAAGGAGAGAGGACTAGAATAGTTCCTTCCCTCAGCCTTCAAAAGGAGGCTGCCAATACCTTGACTTTGGATTTCCAGTCTCCAGAACTGAGGGAATAAATTGTTGTGTAAACCACCTAGTCTGTGGTACTTTGTTAGGGCAACCCTAGTAAACCAGTGGAGGTAGTAACTGTTTCTTGCAGCCTCAGTTTCTATTGGCCTAAACAGGTTTTATAATAGTACTTGCTAATAGGATGCTATGAGGCTTAGATGAGATGGTACCTATAAAGACAGCCCTTAGCACAGGATTAGGCGCACAGCATGTACTCAGTAAACGGCAGTTGCTTTTACTATTACCGTTATTATTCACTCATACATTTGCTAAATATACTTACACATTTGCTCATCTATTCCAGGTAATACTGAATTGTACACCTTCCAAGCACCAGGCATGTGGGCTGGGCCCTGAGGTTGAACAAATCTCTGTGCTCCAGGGTACTTGGCAATGAACAAAGATAGTCCTATCCTCATGGGAAACAGATAATCCATATACACACAAATTAGCTGATGGGAGTGGAAATGCCCAGGGGTTTACCCATGTATGCATGTGCGTTTACACAAGTGTTAAAGTGTGCATGGGTATATCAGGATACCCATGTGCACATGTGTCTGTGCATTTGGGTGTATTTGTGCATAGTGTGTTACACAAGTGTTTTAGCACATATATGCACTAATGTTCATGTGTACATGAACGCGCACAAGAGCATATGTGAGTGTGAGTCTGGATGAGTGTGACTGAGCAACAGTGGATAAGTGAGCAAGAACAGGGCCCAACACTGTTCCTCTGTGCTCCCTACAGCCCAAGAAGGAGCTCTGAGAGGTCATCTCAGCCATCCACTAGACTCTAGTGCAGTGGTTCTCAACCTTCCTATTATCGCGACCCTTTAATATAGTTCCTCATGTTGTGGTGACCCCCATAAAATTATCGGTAGCTGCTCTCTACACATGTGTGACTGGTCCGCATAAGTACATGTCCGCATAAGTATGTGTTTTCCGATGGTCTTAGGCAACCCCTGTGAAAGGGTCATTTGACCCCCAAAGGGGTCGCGACCCACAGGTTGAGAACCGCTGCTCTAGTAGATACATACCCCTTCCGCAAGTCAGATTTGAATGCTCTTGTGCCCAGGGACCACCCCAGGACCCTCCCCACTGTGTAGTCCTGGTTTTCAGGAAGTCCTTCCAGCATTCTGACCAGGTTTCCTGGATGACACTTCAGAAACCAGTAATTTCAGAGCCCCTGAATGAAACAGATGTCAGCCCTATGTTCCAGGTACATGTTGGTCCTATATCCTCACTCAGCTCTCCCACACCTGCCCTCTGTCCTTCCAAAGGTGAGAGGTGGGATCCTACATTCCCAAAGGCCTCTCCAATTTAGGTATCCTATTCCTATCCCAGTCCTGCCCCCAGAATGCCCAACATCAACACTCCCTGACCCACCACCATCCCTCAGGAAGGGGTGGGGCTAGGTTACCTGGCTTATTTCCTACCATCACAGAATGTAATGCTTGACACAAAAGTGTGGCTGGACATGGATCTAGGCGGGACAAGCCCTCAAGCACGAACCAGGCCAGTGCCCAGTGGGCATCTGTAGCTGTAAGGGGTCAATACTTCCTGAGGGTGTAAAAGGCCCAAAGAACTAGGATTTGTACAAGATGGAGCAGAACACGCAGATGAGACCACCTCCAGAGGAATGACTACTACTCCACTGTCACATTTCCCTCACCAGGACCTGGTGGAGCCCCCTAAAGGACCAAATGTGGGGAACCAGAGACAGCTGGGCCAGACTCTTGACCCCCAAAACTACAGACCTGAGCTCCAGTTCTAGATCTAACAGTGATAACAATGACAATAAAGTTCACATTTATCATGCAGGTACTAAGTACCTAGACCTGCATCCAGCACTTTCCATGCATTGAAGCCACACATTGTTTCAATGAGGTCAGGGACTATAAGTGTTATCCCCATTTTACAATTGAGGAAACCAAGGCACAGACAGTTTAGCTCACCCACCCTCCACAGGAGCAGATCCAGGAGAGCCCACTCTCTTAATCATGGAGCCCAGGACCTTACACAATGACCCTAGACAGTCCCTTTTCCTCTCTCTGTCTCCTACTCCATGCAGTGGGGGCGTTAATCACCATGTCCTTCGATCTCTGTGGGACTCCCAGCTCTGACTCCTGGGTGAGGAGACCATGCCTCAGAGTGAGAGCCAGGGCCTCCCCTGGGGTCTTGGGAAGCATGTAGATGACAGGACCACCCCAGATCCACTGAATCAGACTGTGCACATATTGCTCCCCTTCCCTCCCCACATCTACAAGCTCACAGACCAAGTGGTCTGCAGTTCTCAAACCAAGGGTTGAGAATTTCTGGGGAAGTGGGAGCCCTTGGCCAGAAGGAAAGCAGGGGAAATGGAAAGCAGTCCTACTCAATCTCTGCTGGGAGAACTTCAAGTCACAAGGCTGGGGATACACTGAGGCCTGGCTACCACTCTTTCCTCATCCAATACGCAATTCCTCATCTAATAGGGAGAAGATGTGTGAATTCCAGATGTGATCTCCATTATGGGAGTGGAGAGGAGTTAGAAGTGAGTTCTGTCCCCCAGTCATCTCCCACTGCCATCTCTGAGCCAGACAGGCACAAGGGTGAACAGATAGATACCTCCAAAAAAAAACTGAAGTGGGTTGGGAGCAACCAGCACAGCTAAGGGAGGGGAGCCTGGGGGCGGGGAGCTGCAGAGGCAGAAAGGTGGGAACTGATGCAGACAAAGGCTGACCCCAGCCAGACCACCCCCACCCCCCTGCGGCAAGCAGCTTGACAGGGCTGAGAGCCAGCTCCTCCATCCAAACCGAGTTCCCACGGAGCGTGCTTAATGCAGCAGCGGTGACATTTCTGCCGTCAGAGGCAAAAACAGGAACCCGGCCATTTTGATGAAGGGCGCCCAGAGTGCAGGCGGGAGAGGAAGGAGGATGGGGTGCTGACTTCTGCACCCGCCTGCAACCGTCACCCTAACCTCCCACTCCCACCTCTGCCCAATGCCAAAGCCAGATGGTCATAAACACAATAGTCGCCAGACAGGAAAGCTACTACAGAAAAAGCCCCCCACATACACCCTATAGGTGGGGGAACCGAGGTCACTGCGCTGACACCACCAGATCTGGAGAAGGCAAAAGAAGGGGTCAAGAAAAACCTCGGGGAAGAGGCCTTGAGGGAATGCTCAGGTGGGAGCGCCTGTCTGAGGAGCCAGAGAGCTGAACCCGTCGGGCCGCAATGGCCGGTCTCAAAAGAGCCCACACACCTGGCCCCCAACTTGGCGCGTCCTCATGAGGGCGCTCGCGGCGCCTCTAACCGTCCAAGCAGCGAGAGGGTTAAGCTTCCTCGCAGTACTTGCCGCAGTAAGTGGAAAGGAAAGAAGTGTCAACTCTGTTCTCACCACAGCGGGGCTGTCGGATGGCACCTCCTCCCGCCCGGCGCACCCCGCACGGCCTGCTCCCCCGCCCTCTCCTCGGAGCGCGCGCACACACACACCTCCCACCGCTTTGCCCAAATTATTTTCGATCCCGGGAGACTCCGGATGCCAGACGCGCTCCGCGGCGGCGGCGGCGGCCGCGCCTGATTCATTGCGCCAAAGCTGCAGATGCGACCTCCCGCCTGCGCCCTGTGCCCTGGCCTGCGCCGGGCTGCGTGCGCGCCTGGAGAGATGGCGGGGGTGGGAAGGGGGGTGGGGATGCAATTTGTAGGAGCTCCCCCCACCCAAGAGGCGGACCCCAGCTCCCCGGGGCCAGGTCCCCAGTCCCCAGCTTCCCGGGTTGCACTAATTAGCTTCCTCGGGGGGCGCCACGCGGTGTGAGGGGCGGCAATTTCCCGGCTGGGCTGCGGGGGAAGCGCTCCCACCGCCTGGGAAGGTGAAATGGGAAACTCGATTCAAAGAGAGCTTTCTTCCCCCCTCCCGCCAAGCGCCGTAGAAAACGGGTTTGAAATTCCTCTTCTTTTTTTTTTTTTTATTTATAGTGCACCGTCTCCATGGAAACCGCGGAGGAGGTCACGGTAGCTGGGCCCCCGCGCGTCACCCCGCGCCTCGCCGGCTGCAGACGCCGGGATTGCGGCCTCCCAGGCGCCGCGGCCCGCGTGGACTCTGCTTCGAGTTCCCCGCCCCCGCCCCACTCCGCCTGCGGCTCCGGCTGTATGACTGTTGGGTCCCAACCGGGAACTGCGCACCTGGGCGCCCGTGCGCTGGGCTATGCCTCTGTCCTCGGGCTCTGGCACGCGGGAATGCGCCAAGAAACACGTGCCCAGCTCCAAGATGTGAACATGTGCGACAGAAGGCCGCCGAGGGGCTCACAGCATTTGTGAATAGCCTGGGGGATCGACCTATATAGACGCACAATTCCAGAGCTCTGGCTAAAACGAGACCACCCGTGATTAAGAACTCGGGTTCTGAGTCAGCCGAGGTTCGCCTAAGTAACTTACTAGCTATGTGACTCCGGGCAAGTCACAACCTTTCTGCGTCTCAGCTTGCTCGTCAGCAAAATGGAATTGTTGTGACACTTGGGACAAAGTAGTTAAAGGCTTAACACTGTTAGTCACGTGGTTCTGAAAAAATGGTAGCGTGCTTGGGGTTATTTTTTCCAGACTGGGAAAGCCGAGGCCCAAAAAGTGTTGCTCAAGGGCGCGGTCAGTCTGGGGTCTGGGAGTTACACTTTGGGAGCTCCCCAAAACCTCAGCCTGGACTCACAGGTGGGAGGTAAGGGGCGCGTGCCTGCTGCTCCCGACTTGGGCCCGCCTGGGGCGCGTTAGGCTGGGTTGGAGTCTCCAGAGCTAGCCACATCCGCACCCGGAACCCTAAAAACCGGGCTCCCCGCGGTGCCCCGCTTCCCCCACATCATCACCATTAGCAACAGGCCTGCCTGCCCTCCCTCCCAGGGCTGAGACCGCACCTGCCCCACCGGATGGCCGCCCCGGGGCCAGGCCGTGCCCCCCACTGCGCACACTTCCTCCCGGACCCCAGAGCCCCGTCGGGCGCGCAGGGGGAGGGGACCCGACCGCCCCCGCCCCGTCAGCTTCCCACAGCCTGAGCTGCCCGGAGCCAGGGAGGCAGGAAGTCTCAGAGCCGGGGCGTGGAGGCGGGGTAGGGGCAGGAAGTTGGGGGTGACTCTCCCAGAGACCCCAGACGGGGCCTCGGCGTGGGAGCGAGGTAGGCGGGCGCGTGGGGATTAAGGGCGTTCCCCCCTCCCCTGTAGCTATAGGCCGTATGACCTCGGCCGGAGCGCCCCGCTGAATGAGGGCGAAGGCCGCTACCTCTGGCGACCCCCAGCAGCGCACACGGGGAGGGAGGGGCCGCCTTTGTCTACTTTGCCGCAGAGGCAGCCCCCCACAACCCCTCCCCCGCGCGCCCCGCCAAGCCCTGCACAGCCCGGGTTTTCCATCCGGCCCGGCTCGGCTCGGCAGCTGTCAGGGGACCGAGCTGACCTTCGCGAGCAGGGAGTTTCAATTAGCCGCAGATCAGATAAGCGGGCGGGCCCGTCTCTCCGGGCACCGCGGGGGCGCAGCCCCGCCCCCGCCACGCCGCGCCAAACGCGCTCCAGATGGGAACAAAGATGAGGACGCAGCTCCACCTGCCTCCCCGGGGACGGGCAAAGAAGAGGCCCCGCCGGGAGGAGCTTCCCACCAGAAGAAGGGGTTACACGTCCTCCCCTGCCCGTCTAGGATCTCAAGCCGGGTCAGGGGTTTAACCGAGACGATCTTTGCGGCTCGGCTTGCCTTCTGCACTGCGGAGAGGTGTCTGCCGCGCTGACCTTATCCCCAGGCGGGCATCGTGCCCTTCCTCCCCCGGAGAGCGCCTTTTGCCATCCCTGGTCTCATTCAGAGCGCTCCCTGGGAGAATGAGAGGAGGAGGCAGAGCCCAACAGAAAAGGGAAACTGAGGTAATGAAGGATTAGGACTTCATGATTCAGGTCACACCAACAACTTCTTTGAAATGTTTATTGAGTACCTACTACATGCCAGGCCTCGTTTAGACTATGAAAACACACCAGAAAACAAAAAATACTTTCATCACCAGCCTCAGAGAACTTACTTTCTAATTCAGGGAGACAGACTATAATCAAATAAACAGAAAGTTGGACGAGAGCATTTCAGTCTGAAGAGCCATCAAGATATTAAAATAGGTCATGTGAGACTGACTAAGGGAGGGGACCTTATTAGCTATGATAGTCAGGGAGGGCCTCTCTGAGGAGATGACATCTGAACTGAGGCCTGAAAGGCCAGGAGGAGCCAGCCAAGCAAAGGAGAGGGTGTGGAGCATGCCACTGTGGACGTGACCCAAAGGGGAAGCAGAGCAGGTGAGGTGTCAGGGTTTATGCAAAGTGGGTTCTCAGCTAGGAGTGACAAGGTCCAACTTAAATTTTTAAAAAATATCTCTGGCTACTGTATAGATCAGAGGAAAGCAAAGGTGCGAGCAGGGAGACCAGGGAGTAGGGGGAGAGTGTGGGACTGGAGGGGAAAAAAGGTAGGGGGGAGGTTGCTGGATTCTAATATATGTTGGCAGGTGAAGTGGATGTCGGGGTGAGAGAGAGAGCAATCGAAGTCTGGTGGGAGAGACAGGATTTGAACCTAGGTTGGCCTTTGGGAGCATGAAAGAGCTGCTTAGAATTAAAGGGTAAAGCTGTGGAGCAAGAATGCTAGGGTACAAATCCTGATACTGATACTCACCAGCTGAGTGACCTTGGACAAGCATCTCTATCAATTTCCTCAAGCGTTTAAAAAGAAAAGGAGGGCTGTCATTGCAAGGTTTGCATATGTTATAAAGTGAAAAGTGTTTATCACAGAGCCTGGTAAAGGGTAGGTGCTTGATAGATTTTGGAAATTATTAATATTATGGATGTTGTTGCTACTCCACTCACCTTCCTCATAGGCAACTGCCTCTTCCTACCGGAACCATCCCTTCGCCTTCCCACCCCACCCACACTGGCCTTGTTTTCATCTGCTGAGGACAGAAGCTCCTCCTCTTCCTATCTCCCCACAACACCTTTGTTTGGAGGGCAGTTGAAAGGGTAGGGTTGTTGAGAAGAGACACACCCAGTCCTTGTTCCCTAAACTGAATACTGGGATCCCTCCTCATCCCAGGACCTCAACTCACCAGCCTGAGCTTGCCCCCCCCCCCCCCCCGCCCCAACCAGGGCAATTGGAGAGCATTCAGTATCATTCATTCAATCAGTTGAGGGACCCTCCAGGCAGGGCTTTGGTGGGGACAGATAAAAGCAAACTCAGGCCCTGCTTTCAGGCAGGTGCTCACACAACACAGATGCAGTTAGCTCTAGGAGTTGAGAGCAAATAAAAGCTTCCAGAGGTGAAATGCCTTGCCCAAGATCCCACAGTGATCAGGGGGTGGAGTTGGGAATCAAACCCAGGTCTGGCTGAGGCCAGAAGGAATTTAACCATTCTGCTACCTGGTCTCATACGCCACTAAATGCAAGGATGTCTCCAAAAGGCCTTCACCCAAAGTCCTTAACTTCCCCGTATGCATCTTCATCTGAATCCTCAGGAGCTCAGCTTGGTGGCAGGTAAACAGTAGGTGCTCAAGTGCTGCTTGAACAATGTAGCATCGTCTTGGCAAGCAGTGCAGATGCCTGCCCTCACCTCCACACCTCCCTTTGGGCTCTGGGCCCCTTATAGCACATTTGGGGGAGGTGCCTGTCAGCACTGTAGACTAGAAGAAGAAAAGTTGTAGTTTGCATAATATTTGCATCTGCTTTACATGCTATTCACATAACATCAAAATGCACAGAGGTCAGACCCTAGTACCCTACTCTCCTTCTCAGTATCCTTCCCACAACCTGATGACCTAGAACAGGGGTCGGGGATTTGACAAGTACCCATTTAGGGTCCCTCTAAGCTTGTCTACTTCCATTGACCCATTGACATGGGTGTAGAGATGGGAGAGTTACTGCTCACCCTCCCTCCCTTCCATCCCTTCTTGAGGGAAATATGGTGGGTCAGGGCAGGAAAGCCAGTGGCAGATGCCAGTGAGTGTGCGTGTGTGCATGCGTGCATGTGCAGGTAAACATACAGAGCAGTGCAGCAGGAAACATCTGGGGTCTGGGTGCCTGCCACCCTGACAGAGGCTGAGCACAAGGGAAAGTAGGAGGTGTTGCTGCAGAGCTGCTGCTGCTGGTGGTGATGGCTGGGCTGCCCCCAGTCGCATCTTCATACCCCAGCCTCTCTTTACATGGGGAGGGGGCCAGTCTGCCTCTCCCACAAAAGACCTCACACTTACCCTTCTGATAAGGCTTCTTGGCCTGGAGGGACAGGGACAGGAAAAAGTCGAGATGTCAGTACTGGGATGGTAGGTAGCAAGGACTGGAAAGAAGGAAACTGTAGCTCTGTGATCTTGGGGGAAGGGAGGGTGAGTCTTGGACAGCCTAGACTCAGCCTGTACCTTTAACCAGGTCAGGACCTCCTAGAGACCCTGACCTGGGGATGTAAGAAGAGGGAGCTGCTGCGATTGGCTGATGAGTTGTGATGCACATGAGTTAACAGAGACCAATAATTGGACCTCTGATTGGATCCAGACACCACTGTAATGAGTGTCTTGGGGTCTGATTGGCCATGAGGTGTCAGCAGTTGAGGACTCAATTGTGATGAGCCCACACATGCCCCTTACTCCATTCCAGGTTGAGATTTCAGACTTGGAGTCACCCAGAATCTGAATAGGAACCAGAGATCCAGAAACTCAAAATGGTTGGTTCACCTGGGATTATTGGATGGATAGAAGGTAGCAGGAAGCTTACTGAGTGGCTTTGTGCCAGCCTTGTGATGGGCACTAAGGGTGGCACAGGGTGCTGACAGCCTGGCAGAGATCCTCAGACATCTAGACACTGCACAAACACTGCCCTTCCTGGAGGAGGCAGCACAGGGTTTCAAAGGATGGGTAGAGAATGTGACAAGACATGTGACCACAGGCACAGTGGGCAGGGACTGCTTCAGGGTGTCTGGGGTACAGCAAGGGGAAAGGAGATGGGAGAGGTAGGCAAGGCCTGGGTTATGCCAGGCTTTGAATGCCAGGCCTAAGAGCCAGTACTTTGACAGGCAGGGGGGCATAAGGACATAAAGGTAGAGGTAGACTGGAGGAAGAGGTTTTGAGATGCCTGGCCTGCCACCCTCACAGCTCACACCTTACCCCTGCCCTGGGGCAGGGAAAGTGTCAGGCCTGTGTGCAGGTCCCCAGGGCATCATCAACTCTGTGAACCCACCACCCTGCACAGCGTGTTGGGTTCTGCCTCTGCAATGGACTGAATGTGTGTATCCCCAAAATTTATATAAAGGTCAAACAATTAATTTTGCAAACTCATCCTAGAAAAAGTGCTGCATACCTCATTGCTGAAAAGCACTACGGTCACCTTCAAAGTACTCCCCTTGGGAAGTTATGCACTGCCGCCAGCGCCTAGTCCACCCTACAAAGCAATTTTGGAACTCTTTTTCTGGAATGACTATCACAGCTGTCATCATGCCCAAAATCTGACAATTAAGTTTGTGAACTTGCCACCATGCGCTTATTGGCAGCGCTGTACAAACAACTCGGTAAGGTATCTGTCATCAAGGTTATGACAAGGTGCCAAGGTTATGACATCTTACCAAATTGCTTGTACAGTGCTGCCAACGTAAGTGCATGGTGGCAAGTTCGCAAACTTAATTGTCAGATTTTGGGCATGACGACAGCTCTGATGGTCATTTCAGAAAAAGAGTTCCAAAATCACTTTGCAGGGCGGACTAGGCGCTGGCGGCAGTGCGTAACTTCCCAAGGGGAGCACTTTGAAGGTGACCGTAGTGCTTTTCAGCAATGAGGTATGCAGCACTTTTTCTAGAATGAGTTTGCAAAATTAATTGCTAACCTCGTATATTGAAATCCTAACCCTCAGTGTGATGGTGGTAGGAGATGAGGGGCTTTAGGAGGTGTTTAAGTCATGAGGGTGGAGCCTTCATGAATGGGATTAGTGCCCTAATGACAGCGACCCCAGAGAGCTTGCTTATCCCTTCCATCATGTGAGGACACCGTAAGAAGACAGCCATCTATGAACTGGGAAACAGGTCCTTATTGAACACCGAACCAGGTAGCATCTTGATCTTGGACTTCTCAGTCTCCAGAACTGTGAGAAATAAATTGTTGTTTAAGTCACCCAGTCCATGGTATTTTTGTTGTAGCAGCCCAAATGGACTAAGCCCCAATACCCAGGAGAGGCTCACTAGGGTTCCATCAGCTGAACTCCCAGAGGAAAGTTCCAACCTGGTGCAGCCTCTCCTGGCCCCTTGCCTCATCTCCTTGTGTATGCTCCCATCGCTGGACTGTGCTCAGCTGAACAGCTAGGCTGGCAGAGACCTTCACAGTCATCCCCTCAGCATTACACCTCTAGGGGCACATCGTCCCCGGGAGAATTCCTGTTACCATAACTTACAGTCACAGAATCTCTTTGAACCTCAGTTTCCTCACCTCAAATGGAGATAACACCAGCTTTCTAAGATTCTTGTGAGAATTAAGTTGGATGAAGTCCTTAACAGAACGCCTGAATTTCACTTACTTAATCATTTTCTATTTATTGAGTGTCTTCCATGTTCCAGACATTGTTTTAGGCACTGGGGTTCCAGCAGTAAACACAGAGATAAGGTCTCCTGTTCTCAGGGGTTTCCATTCTAAAGAATTAATATAAACCACAAATATGTAAATGAGAGAATTTCACATTATGACAATGCTGTGAAAATATAAATAGAATAATGTAATAGGGCAATCAACCAGCATAACTGTAGGTTGGGAAGGGTGGTTTTGGATAAGGTGGTCAGGGACATTGTCTCTGAGATGTCATTTTTGCTGAGACCTGAATAATGAGTGGATCATAGTAAGAGGCAGAGGAAGGGTGTTCCAAGGAGCAGAAACAGCAAGTGCAAAGGCCCTGAGGCAGGAAGAGCTTGCCCTGTGGGGAAGCTGGTGTGGCTAGAGCGGAGGGAGCAGGGAGGGCAGAGGTATGGGTACTGGGGGTCCTCGAGGACCTTGGAAGGAGTCTGGTTTCAGTTCCAAGGGCCATAGAAAACCATTGGAGGTTTTCAGCAGGCATGCTGGGAACTGATTTACACAGTAATTGTTCAATAAAGGCTTGCTGTTGTCATTATGAATAATAATAATACGAAGCCCAGAGAGGAACAGCAATATGCCCAAGGTCACAGTGTCCCCATCCCACAGCCCCTTCCTCCTTTGATTGGTCTGCCCCCTCCCCTAAGGAGCCCTGTGGATCAGCCCCAAGCCTGGCGGGAAGGAGGTGAGGGCAGCCTCCCTTCCCTCATTCCTGCTCCTTCCCTCCGGCCATTTCCCGTGCTACCGGCGCCTGCGTCCCAATTAGCCAGCGAGGCTGACGGCCTCGGCTCCGAATGACAGACACCTCCTGTCACCCCCTGACGGGCGAGGAGATTAACTCTGAGCTGCACAGGCTCCAAGGGACAACCGGGAGGGGAGAGGAAGGGGGAGGGGATGACCAGGCCTCGCCCCACCAAGTGCTCTAGTGTCTTGGAAGAAAGGGGGGTTGGAGGGGGCCCTTACTCTCAAAGAGGAGCACTAGCAGGCTGGGGAGGACTGCCTCCACTCTACCGATTGGCTGCTCTAGCTGGTGCCACTGCCACAACTTCCACCCTCAGCAGCTCTTAGGCAAGGACCCTGCAATGCCTGTGGGTGCTTCACAGCTAAATCCTCAGTTCTGGGCTCAGAGTGGGTGCCCAGTAAACATGTGTGGACTGACTGTGCAACGTACTTCTTGTCATGCAGATTCATTCAATCCTCACAAAATCCCCATTTTAGAGATCAGGAAGCTAAGGCACAGAGGTGGAGGGACTGCTTCAAAGATCACACAGAAGGACTAGAATTTGAACTGCGCTGCCTGATGCCAAAGCCAAATGTCTAACCACTCCCTAAATTCAGTTCATGCTGTTTAGGAATTTTCAATCCACTTTGTGGCAATAAGACACAAGCCCTGGAAAATGGAATTAACATAGCAGTTCTGGGCATAGACACTGAGTGCCAGGCTGGGGGTCAGAAGTCCCAGATAACACTACCAGGTGAGTGGAGCCAGGAGGAGAAGAAGTGAGCTAGATCTCTAAAAATAAGTATGACTAGGAGAGGGCAAGAGGAGGGCATTCCAGGCAGGGAATTGTATGGGCAAAGGCTTGACTTGAAAAAATCGGCAAGGCATGACTTCAGGTTGCAAGTGACAGAAACTCAACACACACTGCCTTAAGAAAAACTGGAATCTATTGGTTCATTCTGATGCTCCAGTGCAAGAGTGTTTGGCTTCAAGTACAAGGATCAGTTTCTCTTTGATGACTTCATTCATGGATAGCTCTCTCCAAGTGGCGGTGGCCTCAAATTCCCACGCTACCACATCAGAATAATCCCCCTCCCAATAATTCCAACTAAAGCCCTGGAATTCCACCTGACTGGCCAGGCCCAGGTCATATGTCCATCCCTGAACTATAATCACCGGGGTCAGAAAGGAGGAGTCTGATGTTTGGTTAGGTCGCCTAGCACCAGTAGGTGGAATCCCTCTAGAGCCCTAACTGTGGTGGGAGAGTGGAAAGATGGTCCCTGGAGGGGGGGGGCGGGGGGGCGGGGCGGAGGCAGGGGAACCAGAGTCCTGTCAGCACCAAGGCTCCCCAGTTATAGGGCTGGATTCTGGGTCCTGGATGACTCCTCCATGGGCAACCTGAGGATCCATCCTTACTCTCCCCAATTCCAAGAGATCCTTCCTGTGTGTTTATAAATGACATCCATCAGCCCATCTCTGGATGGGTGAGAAGCTTCAAGAAGACTCCTGATCCAGGCACCTGAGGTTCCCCCTGCCTGAACTTGCTCCGGTGCCTGGGATGTCTCCATGAGTCTGCCTGATCTCTCCACTCATCCTTCACCCTTAGCCTGGCTATAAATTTCCCCCAGAGCTTGTTTCATTATCAGGGTCCTTAATTGCCTTTTACAAAGTCACTAGCTTTGACTGCCAAGAAGGGCAGTCTTACAATAGAAAAGACTATGGCCAGGTGCCAGTAGGGACTTCTACAGGGTGTGTTCCACCCTGGAGCCAGGGATGGGCATGGCTGTCAGTGTAAGTAAGCAAAAAAACAGGCAACTGCCGGGTCAGCCCCCAGGTAAGGGTGAAAGCTGCAGTAGCTCTTCTTAGAGCTAATGACTCTAGAGGTAATGAGCTCATTCACCAGGAGAAAAGGCGAACACAGTACATTTGGCAGTCATGCTCAGTTTGGAGCATGGACTTGGAAGTCATACTGACAGATCTGAATTTCTGAGTCAGCTGAGCGAACTTGGGCTTGTCCTCTCCAGCCTTGGTTTGTCTCATCTGTAAAATGGGGATAATGAAAAACCTGACCTCAAGGTGTAACAAATTTCAAATGAAATATTGCTCCAGGTGCTGGCACCACTCCTGGCACAGTAACTGTTGCATGAAGGGGCAGTTCTTACTATTAATATTCTGTGTAAAACTGGACCCTAGCCTGAAGTTCCTCACAGTTCTTTCTGGACCTACCTTAATTTCTCCATTTGTACTTCTAGCCCTCTCACTCAGGGTGGGTGACTTGGATGATCTCACTTAGGGGAGGACCCCTCCCATATCAGTCAATCCTGGGGGGTGGGGGGGAGCAAAGGCGGCAGGCAATGCCCAACCAATGTTTTCACTAGGCTGGGCGGGCAGCGCCAGGCAGGCGGGGAGCTGGTCAGGTTTTTAATTGAACGCGATGCAAATGAAATGTAAATACCATGCAAATAAGCTCTTGCCAGGAGGCGCAGGGCTGGGAGCTGAGGGAGCAGGGAGGGGACTGCTGAGAAGGGGCCCTCCCCTGTCCCCTTTTCTCTCTCCTGTGGCAGCCCACGCCCACCCCCTGGTGCTGCCCACCCAGCCCTTATATTCTGGGAAGAGGGCACTGCATCTCCCTACAGCGCTCTTCCAGATCCACTTCCCTAACCCTGTGACTCCTGGTGGTAGTGGTGATGGTGGTGAAAAGATGCTCAAGGAGGAGCCAGGGATCCTGTGGATGGGGCTAGGATGACACACAGTCACACAGAAAGACACACACCGAGACAGAGGAGACACAGATACAGTCATGCAGAAATCCACATTCCCTCTCAAGCCCCGCTGCAACACTAAGATCCACACGTACAGCCAGTCACACATAAATATGCACAATTGCACATTCAGTCACAAAATAAACACACTGGGACACCCAGACCCAAGTCACAGGACACATGTATGTACACACCACACACACACACACACACACACACACACACACACACACAGAGGAGTCTGCCCTGCCATGAAGACTGCAGCCTGAAGTCCCTGTGCTGGCCTGAGGTCAGGGCTGCGGGTGTGGGGAGGACAGGCACCCTGTGTGGCCAGACCCTGGTGGTCTGAGGGAGGACAGATGGGCGGTAGGGGATGAGGGAGTCCTTCCAGGTGGCCTGAGCCCTTTGCCCACCCCCCCCATCCCAAGACACATCACCATATCCCAGGGCTCACAGCCACTAGACAATGCCAGGTGTTGGTCCATCCCCCAAGTCCTGGGCTACTGGACCCCATCCTGGGATCTGGAATCGCCATAGGCCCCACCCACACCCCCAGGCAGCCAGTCATTTGGGGGAAGTTGGCCCAGGTGACAGGGCCTGATCTGTTAGGCCAGGAATCCGTGCCCCACCCTGCCAAGGGCGAGGGGAGGAAGCACAGGGGAGTGGGGGAAAGGCTGAGCGGTCTGGACCAACCTCCCTTCCACCCAGGATCCACATCTGGGGGTGGTTCCAGCCCCCCCGAGGTGACTCACACCCCACATTTAACTCTCATTAGCGCCTCTGAGCCCAGCTGGGAGGGACAACCGCCAAGTTCCCCCAGCAGACAGGGAGCTCTGGGTGGGCCTCTCTTGCAGCCTCAGTTTCCCCCCAGGGGACTGGCCCTGTGACAGGGGCTGCGTGGGAGAGCAGTGCCTCACAGTCTCCACGTCTGAGCTAGGACTGTCCTCCGCCCCACGGAATGAGGGACTGGGTGTGGCCTCCTCCAGGAACCCCGCCCCAGTCCCCTACCGGATGTCCCTCAGCCTCCGAGAGTCCCCCACCCCAACCAAGGCCCAGGGGTCAGGAAGGCGGGGCAGGGGCAGATGGCGTCGGATCTGAGACTGCCAAAGTTGCGGATGAACCGCCGCCAATCCCTCCAACCAGGCTCCCCCTCGTCCAGGGCCTTCCACAGGATGGGGGCGGATGAATGGGGGCCAGAAAAGCAGGGACGTGGCCAAGCACCCATGGCCCTTCCGGCCTTCTTCCCTCCCCGGCTTCATGGGTCGACCCCGCTCTTATTTTCACTAAAACTGCGCTATTCGTAGCTGCTCACGATGCGCAGGGCGCCGGCCCCTGGGAGGCCACGTCGCAGGCCCCCACCGCGCCCCAGGAGGGGCCAGTTCCGCTGCCTCCACCACCCTCCCTCCCCCTTCCCTGCTCTGTGGGAAGAAGGCAGCTGGGGCGGGGGTGGCCGCGGGAGCGTCTTGCCCGTGTGATCGTGCCGAGCCGGGAATTCGGGGCCATGTGGGAAAGACATTAGTGCCGGCCGCCCTGCCAGCCAGGAATGCGCCCCCCGCTCCGCTGCCGCCGCCTGCCTGGCCCAGAAACGGTGACTCACCCGCTCCGTGTTCCCACCCCCTCATCGTGCACCCTCCACAGCCCACCACAAGCCTGGCCACCAGCTTTCCAGCTTCCCTGCCTTTACTCCGTTTGGCCCTGTTACCTGCCTTGCCCATCCTCCATTCCAGTCTACCAATCTCCTATAATACTGAACCAGATCGCACCTCCTGGGGGATCCTGAGACGCCCTTCCCAGGCCGGTCTGTTCTCTGGTCTCTGGCTCTGGTTAGAACTCTCCTTTGGGATTTAGCACCTCTGTCTCCCTCACTCCAGAATGACTCACCTCTGGGCCCCCACACCCAGCACAGGGCCTGGAGCATAGGGCAGGTGCAGAAAAACAAGCGAGTCAATGTAACCTGTTCGGTATGAGAAGCTGTGCAGACAGTACTGTTCTTTGGGCTCCTCCTCTGTGACCTTGGAATAATAAACAAAGCCAGCTACTTCAGAGGATGGGTGACCTTGGATCCTTTATTCCCTTTCTCTGAGCCTTGCTTTCCTCATCTGATACAATGGGAACAGTACCTGTCCCGTGTCCTAACAGGCAGAAGCTTTTGTTTGTAAAGTCCTCAGCTCAGGGCCTGCCACTGAGAGGGACTCAGAGTGATGGTGGTGATATTACTAGTAATCAAAGCTGTTTAATGAACATGTACTATGTGTCAGGCCGCAGGCTGGGTACTTTCTAGACATTATTTCATATTACCCCTGCCTCAGTCCTGTGAGGTAGGTTCTGTTATTATCCTTCTTTTACAGATAAGGAAACATAGGTTTGGCAAGGGGAAGGCACTGACCCAGAGACCCACAAGTGGCAGAACCTCAGCCCACATCCAGACCTCTGGTTCCAGTACCTCCAGAACTCTCCAGAGTCCATGTAGGAGCATCCTCTCCATCTGACTCTTCCAAAGACCAAACTGGGCTCCAGCAGGTGATCTCTTGCAGCCCCCGCCCCATCAGAACCCCACAACCAGCCTCCCACCTGACCCAAGTCCACCTCATAACTTTTAATACAAGATAATAGCACCAAGCAGCGGGCATCAGCTTCATTTTTAATTATCTAATTTACATTTAATTTTCCCCATCAACGTGATGCATTTTATTAATGTTTTACCTAAGAGCATCCATTTATGCGCTGAAAATATGTCACAAAAGTAATGGGCAATGCTTCTCGCTTGGAAGCCCTTGGTTCAGAGTTGGGGATCCCAGCTGGGGCCTCAGGCCCTGAGACCCAGCAAGCCACATAGTTCTTGACACTGGAATAATTAATGAACAAATGTCCCAGAACCCTTTCAGAGCATGCCTTTTCCCTGCTAGCCTCCAGAAAGAATGATATTGAGTGCTTACTTAGCCAGACACTTTATGGGAGCATCTCATTTAATCCTCACACCAACCCTATTAAACACCTGTTCTACAGATGGATAAACAGACTCAGAAAGATAAAGTGTCTGCCCAGGGTCGCATAGTAACCCAAGGGAAGAGCTGGCATTGTAAACTTTAGAGTACATGACTCAAAGCTTACTCTATGCACTTCAAGATTGGGGGACCCCTCAGAAAATCCATGCTCTGGTCCTGCAAACACCAGATCTGAGTTTTGAGACCTTGGGTCTGTGGAGAACTGTGCCCTGTGATTCTTAGGATGTCAGCAGAATTGGGTGATACATAGTGGAAAGGAGTGGGACTCAGTGATTTGGGTCTCTGCTATGAGACCCTAGCAGTTCCTTAGATCTGGGTCTGGTTTTCTAAGCCTCTCAGTGTCCAATGGCTGTGACTTCCATGGTGGACTCCATGGGTCCTGGAAATAGCAAGGGCACCCATCTTTCCTTGCCCTATTGGGCCCCAGATGAAATTGGGCCTCCTCTAAAGCAGAGCAGACGAGCAAACATTCTGGTTTGCAGGAGGGAAAAAAAAGTAGGAAACCCAAAATGAAAGTCTGAGTTTAGGGTTGCTACAAAGAAGACATAGGCCCAGGGCAAATGGGCAGTTTGGATACTCTCACCTTGACCTCAGCTCCTTGTGGGCAATGTGGACCCCCAACTCGGCCTCAGCCAGGATCAGGCAGACAGGCAATATGGATGCTCACTCAAGCCTTAGTCAGGCCCAAGTGGATGGGCAGTGCAGTGGCCATGCCTCTGCCAGGCCTTGGATAGATAGATGTACAGTGTGGACACTCACCAGAACTTCAACCACAGCCTGGGTGGGCAGGGTGAATCCTCAAGCTTCAGCCAGACCCTGGGTGGAGAGCAGTGTGGACTGCTCCCAGACCCAGTCATGCTCTCAGAATCGGGAACTTTAAGGTTTGAGGATGATAACACCATTTCAACAAATGTCTGGGGGTCCCAGAAGCTCCACTTGCCACTGCAGGACAAGAGAAGACCAGCCTGGAATCCAAAGGCTCAATTAACAGCCCTGCAGTCACCCTACCCTCTCCAGCCTCAGTGTGCTCATCTAGAAAAGGGGGATTATGACCCTGCACATATTCAGGGTGCTGCCAGGACTGCTCTGGTAGTTCAATGAAATGGGGCGGCCATCTACTCCATTCCTGAGCTCTTCTCTTCCTTGTAGCTCCTTCATTACACAAAAAGGAAAACCAAGGACCAGAGAGGACAAAAGACTACCCCAAGATCACACGGCAAATTGGTGTCAGAGATGGAAGATGAGTCTCACATGGGGGTGGGGGGTAGGTGGGACTTCGGGAAACTCCATGGACTATAGCACAGTGTGGGATGAACTGCATCTTGGCTCCTGACCCAGGGTGTGTGTGTGTGTGTGTGTGTGTGTGTGTGTGTGTGTTGCTGGGGGGGGGGGGGTGCAGCGGACAGGGTGTCAGGGGAGCTGCTGCTGCCGCCTCCCTGGTATTTTTAGCCTCGAGAATGAGCTGAGCTCAGGGCTCCGAGCAACCATCAGCAGTGAGGGAAATGGGAAGGTTCCCGCCACCCCTCCCTACCCCCGCCAGCCTGGAGCCAGTTTTTTTATGGCGGGGGGCAGTCTGGAAAAGGGCAGAGACCTCAGGAACTGGAAACAATCAGGCCCTGAGACACTGCACCCCAGCCTATCCCCATCCAGGTTACCTTTCCAATGTTCCCTTCTGTGGGGTACATCAGCACCCAGACAAGCTGGCAGGGACAGGCAAGTCACCCCCATCTCACCTCCTGCTACCCTCAGCTTCCCCTGCCAGGAGCTCCAGGCCAGCTCTCATCTGCACCACCAGGTCAGAGCTGTGAGGTTCCCATGACAACGGATGACAGCAGCAGAGGCTGTTGGCCACAGGGTCATGGGTGAGGGGGGTGTGGGTGATGGAGCAGAAGAAGGGAGGGGACTCAGCACAGGGGTGGTGGAGGGGGCTGGAGTAAAGGTCCCCAAATTTACAGCTCCCTCCTGAGGCCCGAATGCCCAGGAAAAGCCTGTTGATGCTAGAAGGGACTCCATTGCATTGATTGGCACAGGAGGAGCTGGCTATGCCTTTGGTCATGTAGGGCTTGGATAGAAATCCTAGCCCCTTGCTTCCTAACCCAGGACTCTGCAGCTTCCAGATTAGGGTCTTGTGGGGTAAGGGGTGGGGCCCAGATGTCCCTTTACCCCATCTCCAGGAAGTGAATGGGTCCAGAAGCCCTTTGACCAGCCTGGCCATTCTATATTGGATTCCCCATGTAATGATTGGTCAAGGCCCCAAAACTGACAGGTGACTTCTTGTCAAGCCTAGTCCTCCACTTATTAGCACAGGGTATGTTGTGGTTCCTTCCCAGGGACATGGCAGGGATCATGGTCTCCTGCTGACTCCCCATCCTAGCCCCAGGGTCCCAGAGTACAGTTGGGAATCTGCCCCATATACCCAGGTTGACTAAAGCCTTCACTCCAGACTTAAGTCCCTCCAAAGGCTGTCCAGGTTCCAGAGCCATCACTGGTTCCCACTGTCCCCAAGACAAAAATACGAGGGCTGTCTGGAAAATTCCAGCCATAAATGCCTCTATTTTTCATATTACATGGCCGGATACTTTCTGCACAGCCCTCGTATGGCATTCATCCCCAAGTTTGAGGTTGACACCACAGTCCTCTGAGATCCCTCTAATATGGTCTCTTCACCTTCCCAGAAGTACCAGTCTCCAGTTCTCGTAGGTAAGCGGGACGGTCCTCTAAGGCTCATCTCTACTCACACCTCCTCCAAGAAACCTTCTCGGCTCTTCCCATCCACTCAGATCTCTTGCTCACCCAGGGGTACGAGGCTTGAGCGTTCATAAGGACCTTTCTCATAGGACTTCTCATTCTATCCTCAGTATCTCTGGGAAATGATGTCACTTGCTGGTGAGTAAACCAAGGTCCCGCAGCCTGTGAGAGTTGACTTGGTACTGAGCTGCAGTCCCCTTATTCCCTTGGGACTACCGGCTTGGCAGTCACCAGCCTGTGGCACTGCAGTTGGGATCCTCAAGCTCATACCCAACAACTTCTTCTTCTTCTTCTTTTTTTAGCTTTTTTTAAATTTATTTATTTATTTATTTATTTGTATGTGGGTAGCTCCCTGGCTGGGAATCGAACCCAGGCTGCAGCACTGACAGCGCCAAAGCCTTAGCCACTACACCACCAGGAAACTCCCTCCAACAGTGTCTTTCTCCAGCTCCCTATACACAGAGGGCCAATCCATGTCCTCCACCTGAAATACATCTGTTTATTTAACATTATTGAGCACCTAGTATATGCTGGGTAGACAAGCTCCTCCCTCTTGAAGCTCACCTTCTAGCTGGGAAGACTAGCAAGTGAACAAGAGAGTTCACCCACTATGATCCCAGCAGGGCTGTGATGGGGGCACCTGAGACAGTGGGGTGCACAGGAGAGGGTCTTACAGCCAGACTTGGCAGCGTCAAGCCTGACTCCAACCACAGCTCAGCCTCCCTTAGGTCCCCCCCTGCCTCCCTGGGTACTTTACTTCCATGTCTAACCTCAATCCCACTAGCTGCAACCCCTAAAATAGTTCGTAAGTGGATGACTGGCTGAGAAAGGCCAATACACAGGTCCTTGACCCTAGTGCTTTATCAACTGGCAAACTTACTCTCTATATCCACCCAGGATGCCCTCTCTCCATCGTCTCCAGACCCACTGGGATCATTTAGAGGGGGCTGGCTGGATAGCAGGCCCATCAGACCTAGAGCCAACAAATCTACTGCACTCCTCCTTGAGCCCCTCACCCCCCAGCTCTGCTTTGGGGAATTGGAGGGCAGTGGGGCCAGTGGGACCAGCAGGAAGTAGGTAGACAGGCAAGGCTGCTGAGCCAAGCTGGGGGAGAGAGGAGAGAAAGAGGACATAGGATTGCTGCTGGGTCCTCTGGGTCTCGGAGGGCCACCAGGAAGGGAGAGAAAATGAGAAAGGAACTCAGCCTTGGCTCCCCAAATCCTTCCACCAGTTGTACTGGGGCAATGGGGACTGCGGGAGGCAAGCACAGGACCCAGCACCCCTCCTGAAGATGGGGGAATCAGAGCACTGGGCACCCTCGTGATGAGGCCGGCTGCTGGGTGATTAATCTTGTGAGCCCTGTACGTCAGCCCCACCCCCACCCCCACCCCTCAGCCTCCCATGGTCAACCCCGCCCGCACTGCCCCAGGAGTTAATCTCCGCTTGGGGACTTCTCAGCTCAGCCGCTGTCACGGCTGCATTAATTCTGAGGCAGAAGGAGGCAGGAAGGAGAAAACAGTTGGGGGTGGGTGGGTAGCCTCCTTGGGAAGGTTTCCTGATCAGCAGCTGGTGAGGAGGGATCCCAAAGGATGGGGCCTAGGTCCCCTTCCAGGCCCAGTCCTAGATGGCGGGGGTGTGGTGCCCATATTATCCCCCTCAGACCATCAGAGGCCTTACACCCCTGGACTCTAGCCCTTAGCTGCCAGCTGAGCCCCAAATGCAGTTTGCAGTTTTGACAGCAGATGTCTCTGCTATTATGATTTATCAAAATGCTTAAGGTAAATAATGCACACATATTTATAGGAAAGGAGGGGGCAGTAGGAGGTGGGAGGGACTGATGGGGTCAGGGGGCTTTGGGGCTGAGGACTCGGAGCACCTTTGCCTCTGTCCTCAGCTCTCCCCTCAGACCCAAGGCTTGACCCAAGCCTGGCCCTGGGGAAAGCGAGCTGAGGTGACATCCAGCCTGCCCAGCTGCCTGCTCAAGCTTGGCAGGAGGTCAGAGAGTGGGTGGACCTGTCTTGCTGGGCCCCCGCCAGGCCTGGGAGGCGGCCACCTGGGGGAAGCAGCTGAGCCAGCCTCACACCTTGGCCGCGTTTCCATGGCTTCACTGCGTTCTGGCTCCCAAAGGCTCTGTCGCCTTATCAACAGCAGGCACTGTCCTTGCCCTTACCCTCAAAGCCACTCCCAGACCCCGAACCCCAGCTGCCACCTATAGATCCCACTTTAGCAGAACTAAAACTCAGACACAGGCGATGCCCCATGTTCGGGCCTCAGAACTGGGTGAGGGACTGTGAACTTGGTGAGAAGATACCAGGGAGGTGGAGGGGTATAGGTCTTTGTTGAGTTGGGCTGCACCCACTTTAGGCCCCTGCAAATACCCAAACCCTGTCATTCCAGAGGAGGGGGCAGTAATTGTGGGTTACCTCTCAACCCCCACCTTCACCCCTACAGTCCTCTTTGCTTCCAAACCTTGCTGGACTTAAGAATGTTTGGTTGACTAACTCGATTGGGTTTTCCTATTTGAAAAGCAATGTAAGTTTACTGAAATAAATAAATAAATAAATAAATAAATAAGTCAGAAGTGCAGAAAAGTTTAAGGAAGTAATCTTGACCTTAATCCCACTTCTGGGCAGGATTACAAGCAGCATGTGAGGTGAAGGTGGAGGTGAGGGTTCCTTCCAGTCAAAGCCTGAAGCACAAGCAGGTGTTTAAAGGCCAGCTTCTGAAGCCAGAGGAAACTGTTTCTGGCTGTATGGCCTTGTGTATGTCTGATTCTGCCTCTCTGAACCTCAACTTTCTTCTCTGTAAAATGGGATAACTGATCATGGCCTCCTCATGAGGTCGTGAGGATTAAGCGAGCTAGTGGATTATCATTAGCACCTCTAACCAAGGGCAGAGATGCAGAGAACCAGGGCTCTGGAGAAAGGGACTGTTTCTAGTAAGTTTCCCCTCACCAGTGAACAGCCCTCCAATTAGGGTTGAAACTGCACGAGGAAAAAAAAATGCCCAGAAAAGAGATAAGGTGTTTATTCAGCCCACAAAGGTTTTCTGGTGCCAGTGCCTCTCTCACTGAGCTGCAGGCCACACCCCTGAAGCCCAGTGATGTCACCCAAAGTGATCAGTGCAGTGATGGGAGGTGAGGGGTAGAAGGTGGTGTGGAGGTGTGGCACAAGGACACTAGACCTGGCCTGCAGGGGTTAAGAAGATTCCTGAGAAGGTACCACCTGAAGCGGGAGGAAGACATCAATCAGGAGGGAGAAGACAACAGGAAACAGACTGAATCTGATTTTAGGGTAGCCAGCCACCAGAGCCCGCAGACCAAGCACCCTGCCCCCCAGCCCAGGTGCTCTGCACCCAGGCCTGGAACCCCAAGGGCCCATGCTCTCTTCCCCTGGGCCCACCCCACTTCACGCCCTGCTGCCTGGAATCTGAGGCAGCCCTTGTTCTCTGGCAGGAGGGGAATTTAATGCCGCTGAGGGATGGCAGGTCGACAGGCGAAGAGAGATGAAAGTGTCCGCTCTGGCAGCTGGGTCGGCGGCCTCAGGGGACCCTCCCGCAATGCCCCCCCTTCTATCCTCCCAACTATTCTCCACTGTGTGGCAGGAAGAGCCTTCAAGGGACCCTCAGGGGGATGTGGATGGCTGGGACAGGACTCCCTGCAGGGCTGTGTGACCTTGGGGGGCAGCTGGGCCTCTCTGTGCCCATTACCTGCCTGCAGGGTGCCTGGGCCAAGGTCTGTATTAACATGCTGGTGCCTGCCTGCCTGCCCCTCCCCCACCTTGTTTATCCTTCCCCACCTTGGCTGCTGTCAGCAGTACCTAACAGCACAGGGGCTCCGGTGGGCAGTGGGGACCAGGGTGGGGACTGTGCAGTGACCTCCATCCATCCATCTCTGGCACCTGGGAGGAAGTGGGAGCTGGTGCTGCAATCAGGTCAGGCTGAAGTGGCCTTGACTGCTGCGGAGCCATGCGGCCATTACCGTCTCCTTTGTGACAGCAGAGCTAGGCTTAGCCAGAGAATAGAGACGGAGGCCCCAAGACAGTATTTGCCCCATGGGCCACCAGCTCCATGTCCTTGTTGGAGATGCTGAATCTTGGCATTGCGAGGTCACTTTGTTATTCTGCAAGGCATCTTGCCAAGTGCTCTACCCTACAACCTCTGGTTATGTTGCCCTTCTTGGGAATAGAGAGGCAAGGGCTTTTGGCCAAGGTCATCCAGCAAGGACACACACACAAACACGCGCAGAATGTGACTTTGACACATGGCGACCAAGAAGTGAGGAAGATCCATGTGTCCAGACTCCCAGACCCCCTTTCCCTTCCACTGAGGCAGCTGTCTTCCCAAAGCAGTCTGGTGCAGGGATCTGGAAGCAAGGAGCAGAGATCTAATTAGGTCCCTGCTACCATCTTGCTCTGTTGACTTGGGATGTCACATACACTCTGAGCTTTGGTTTTCTCATCTGCAGAATAGCTAATAATCCCTATCCTGAAGACTTTCTAGAGCAAAGAAGCAAACTTACTTGACAAATTGAAACCATCCCAGACTGAAGGCAGTCTCCAACTTGCCTTGGGCCAAAGGCAAGTATCCATACAGAGAGCTTAGCTCCTGGCCCACAATTACCCAGTATACTAAAGGAGCTGTCCTGCTTCCTTCTTCCTGCACATGACTGACCACAGCAAGCTCATAGCAGAGGGTCCAGTCTGGAGTGTTGAATCAGGCTCAGAGGGTATGAGGCAGGGGCCCCAGTCCAAGTCGGGGGATAAGGACAGCAAGGGACTAGGTCAGGCCAAGCCCCACTGCTGTGGGTGGGGAGGGGAACGCCTGGCAGGCGCTGGGCAGGCTCGGGTGGGGGAGGCCTTTGGCGGCCACAGAGAACAAAGAGGTTGGGGCTGCCAGGATATTCTGTGGAGCTGAAGCCCTCAGTGGTGTGGCTGGTAGAGGGGCTGTGGTGGCCACAGGAATTGTGCCTGCTGACCCCATGCCAGCTACGCCACCCAGACTAGGCCTCAGGGCCAGGCTGGGGGTAAGAGGGGGTGCCAGAGCTCCCACTCTGTCCCCAGAGTTGCATGGCTGTCAGGGAAGAGACCCAGGAAATGCCATAGACACAAGACATACAAGGCACATAGTGTCAGCGTCGCTGAGAGGATCACAGGTACACACTGACACAACAATGTCATGAGCACACACCCAGGGTTATATGGGCAGTCTCACAGGGTCATAGCATGACCCCAAGCCAGCATCACATAATCACATAGAATCCCCAACTCAGTCCCAGCCACACCCATGATGGTCTCACAGTCACAATGTCACAAACCACATAGAATCATGTAGTGTCTGTCAGAGGGCCATGCGTGCCACACAGTATCAGTGCTGCACATCCAATGTCACACACCTAGAATAACACAATGTCACACATTCAGTTGCACAACCTGGTAGCACACTGGGTCTATTACAGAATTGTACAATGTCACAGGATTACACATGCAATGTCAGAAAATATCTAAAAGTGTGGCTGCTGACATCATATACTAACCCATGGCCACAGGTCTCATATCATAGTCTACCACACAACATAACGGACCTATTTTCATGTCACACTCAGTGTCACACACAGCCACATTGCTGCACAAGGCCTCACTCTCTCTCACACACAGCTACATGGAGGCTGGGTTTGTCTCCAGCCCTAAGTGCCTCTCAAACCACTCCCTGCTACCCATGTGTGGGTATGGGGTGCTTGAGGTGAAGGCTCCTGGGTCACCAGGTCAGGTTCTCAACTGCAGAAGAGTGGAGCTAGGGCACTCCTGGGGAGGGGAATTGGGCATATAGCTCCACAGGGGAGTATGCTTCTAAGCACTTCTCTGTCAGATGGGAGAGCAGCAGGGGTGAGCCTGTAAAAGAAGACACAGAGGTACAAGGTACAGGGAGATACAGCGAGATGTGAGAGACATGGAGACTCAGAGACACAAAAAAGGGAGAGACCAACAGAGACCATCAAGTCAGAGATTCAGAGACACTGAATCAGAGAAACAGGCAGACAGGACCGGGGCCGGCTAGGGGAAGGGGCGGCAGCTAGGCCGCTCTAAGGAGAGGTGGGAGACGTCTTGGTGAGATGTAGGGGACTGGTTTTAAAATAGCAACATCAGCTACCATTGACCGTGCACTTAAGATGAGCCAGGACCTTCCCTGGAGTGATCTCAATTCATCCTTAGACAACTTTATAGGAGAGAGACTATAATTGTCCCCACTTCCCAGATGAGGCAACGAAGGTCGCATCATGTATTCAGCCTCACAGCTAGCCCCAGAGGGAGGGACTGGCCTACCATTTCCACAAAGTAGTGTCAAGAGGCTGAAGTTGGAAGAAGTTGAGTGTCTTCAAGCTTAGGGCTTCTATGTTGGGGGACAGGGGGGCCTAGAAGTCATGGCTGGGCTGTAGGTTGGCACATTACTAGGTACAGACTGGCTGAGTCACGGCACCCCCCCTTGGGGCTGGCACAGGAGCTGTCCACCCCACACCTGTAGGCATGCCAATGAGGGCTGGCTGAGGCCATCTGCAGCCCATGTGCTGCCAGCAGCCAGGTGGGGGCAGGCAGGGGCCTCCTGCCTGGGTGACCCCTGCTGGCCAGGTTTCCCACCCCTACACCCGCAAGGAGGATCTTCTCCACCCCCTCGAGATTCTGAGGTGCAGCAGTTTGCCTTGTGCAGGGGGTGAGGGTGCCCCGCTGCTGGCTGCAACACCTCCCCCTATTCCCAGCTGGACGCCCCCCTTTGGCAGAGCCGCCTGGAGAGATCACAGGCAGCCACATGAAAGGGAATTTTTCCCAGGCAGAGATGGAGTTGAAAGCTGCCTCCCACTGCCCCTGCCTGCCCCTACTGTGCCAGGCCAGGCTGCTGAGCTCCTGGTGCTAGAAAGGAGCTTGTGACACACAGGAAGGGGCTGAGGGTCAGAGCCCCCTCCCAATATGGTTGCTTTTTCTCCTCCTGGAAACAATGGCTGAAGTGGCCCATCTTCCCCTCCTCATTGCCCATTCAGCTTTAGAAGTTGCCCCTTCCCTCATCCTGAAAGCCCTCATCCACCTGAAGCCAGGCCCAATGTCATCAGAAAGTCCTTCCTCAAGTCTAGCCTCCATCTTAGCCAGGCTCAAAGCAGCTGGGTGGGAAGACTGCCTCCCCATCAAGTGGATGATAGGCTTCATCCTGCAGGCCAGCCTGTGATGTGCAGGGGTGAAAGGGTATATGCAGCTGCCACCCTTTCCATGTTCAGGCTGCCCTGGCCTGGACTCTGTAGCTCTGTGGAGATTTCCCCAGACATCTGGCCTCTGAGGTCCCAGATAACCTTGTGCCAACTAACATTCAGGTGTAGGGATAGTCACACAAGAGACAAAGCCAGGGACACCTCTGGGCCGCATTCCAGCAGACCACAGGCCTGAAGAGGGATAGTGAGGGGTGTGTGCGCTGGGTATAGCCAGTTTCCCATGAACCTGAGCTAAAACTGCTCCCTGGGGATACTGTAGTGTGGTTGGGGAGCACTAGATCTCTGTAAATAAGAAATAAGAACCTGGGGGAGTTCCCTGATGGTGTAGTGGCTTAAGGCTTCAGCATTGTCAACGCTGTGGCCAGGGAACTACCCACATATTAAAAAAGAAATAAGAACCGGAACAGACAGTTCAGGCCCCACCCCCAGGACTGTTGTCTGCTTTGCACTATTGACTCCAGGTGAACAGAGAAGGTGGCCCCAGGTGAGTGAAGGTCTCTGGAGGTCTAGGTTCTGTATATAGTAGAGAGTACAGGCAGGCAAGTTGCTCTAGTACCAGTCACTTCCAGATTAATAACATTTGCATCCTGTCAGCCAGCCAGCTGCTTCTACTTGTCCCTCTTGTGGACTCAGAGGACCTCACTTTTCAGGAGATCCCTACTCTAAATGTCCCTGGGTGATCCTTCTTCCTTCCCAAGGTGGTCCCAGACAACCCATGCCAAACAGCAGCCCCCAAAAGAGGAGAGCAAGAAGCCAGCAGTGCTTCGTGACACAAACATGCATTCGTTTTATTCACAAAACAGCCTGGTTTCCTAAAACAATACAAACAGCATGTTCATCAGCAGGAAGCTGGCCATGGGCAAGGGGGCCCAGGCCGCAAGGGGGCCCCCCTGGGAACCCACCCCCATTGGCAGGGGACCACGCAAGGAAGCCCTTTCTTCTGTTACCATCAGCCAGGCCAGAAAAAAAGGACTTATTTTCTGTAAGGGAAGTAGCCAGGATCAGAACTAGTGAGACATGGGCTCCCCAGATCTCAGTGGATAAACAAACAGAATTTTCATTTTTGCAAAATCATCACTGTTGGGGTGGGGGATCTCATTGTGGGGGACCATGGGTACAGCACGCCTGGCCTGGGCCTGGGGGTGGGGAGGCTGCTCCCTCCCCTTCTGTGAGCTCCTCACGGCAGCTCTGCCCACGTGGATGGATACAGATGGATGGATACAGAGGGGCTTCAACACAGCGCCACCAACATTCTCTTTATAAACGTGAATGGGTTCTCCAGGCAAACTATGCACTATTTCATGGTCAGAAAGAATCAAAGGAAGTTTAAATGAGGGTGGAGTTAAACTGTGCTAAATTACAGTAGTGCTTATTAGTAACTAGATTTCAAAAGGTTACAGAAAATTTACATTCTCTACACAAAACTGCATCTCCTGCACAGACAACATTGACATCGACACAGGAAGGAAACTGATTGTCCATTCTTTGCCCAGGAAGTCTCGGTACTTTATAGATTCGTCTTTACCTCTTTTCTGTTGTTGTTCTTCTGAAAAAGCAGTTAAATTTTTTTTCTTTTCTTTGTATACTAGGGACGTGGAGATGTTAAAACGACAACAAAAAATATATATATAAAAACAGGAATGAAATCTGTGAGAGAATATTTTTGGTTCTAAAGACGGGTGCATCCGTTTGTCTTCGCCCGAATCCCTTGCCGGAGACCACACGAGCAGTGACATTGCACGGAGAGGGCAGCTTTGGGTTCCCGCCGCCGTCACTGAAACCACCGGAAGGCAGCTCCCGACGGAAGCATCACCTTCTGGCGGGGGCGGGAGACAAAAACAAGGAGAGAGTTCAGTCAGCGTCCGGCTGGGCCTGCTGCAAAGACGTTTCCCCGTGGACGGCCTCATGGCGGAGGGATGGGCATGGAGTACAGGCAGCCACCCCGTGGAGTTCCTGTCATCCTGGCCAGGCCAGAGAAGGAGGCTTGACCCACTGGGCCGCGGAAGGGCCTGGAGCACCCTGAGGCCTCCTGAGCCACTGTGCCCAGGAGCCCTCCATCCAGACAGTTAACACCCCTTTTCCCTGGTCCAAAGGCCACAAGCGCCAGGTGGCTGTGGTGCGTCTGGGAGCTGTATGCACGCTTCTGGCGAATGAGAGTGTAAGCATGGCTGTGCACCTCAGGCTCTGCCAGTGTGTAGCGTTTCTGGAGCTATGCTGGAGAGGAAGGATACTTGTGTTTACTAAGAGGCTGCGTCTATAAGACTGTGTGCACTGGGCAGAGGTGTGTGTGTGTGTGTGTGTGTGTGTGTGTGTGTGTGTGTGTCTACACTAGACAAGAGTGGGTGCCTTTGTGTGCATATAGGTGTGTTCTCTGGGCAGGAGAGCAGATATTTGAGGTTTGGGGCTCCAAGAGTGGGTAGCCATGGCTGGGATAACGTTATTGTTTTCTAAACATTCTGGACATTTGCGTCAAGCCTATGTGTAGAGGGGTGGGGATAGGGCAGGTACAGCACACTGAAAAGATGCTTTTGTATCCAGGTCTGGCACCATAGCTAGGCCACCACAGCTGGGGGGGCATAGAGACAGGCCCTGCCATGAAGGTGGAGAGAAAGCAGTATGGGAATCATTTGGCCTTCTTTAAGCCAATCCCATAGTGGACATGCCTTGCTCACACCCCAGGCTCACCACCTAACTCCATAGGATCCCTGGCTCATAAGATCCCTGGCCATTAGCTATACAACCAGACTAATCTTGGGGCCCCAAGGCACCCCAAATCTGCCAACTAAGTGCCTAGACCCAGGGTTCTTTCAGGCCTCAGAGTAGAGTGGTCAGCACTGAAGCTACTCTACCCTTGGAAGGCCTATAGGAAAGGCTGGGCTCTGAAGGAGCTAGTGAAGGGGTCATGGGATCCATGGGACAGAACCTCATCAAATGGGGCAGGGGAGAGTCCCAGAATCTTAGGTCATGGACCTAAATCCCAGAATTTTAGGACAGATCTGAAAGTTGGAAACTTAGGATACATATGAGAATCTCAATACTTGACCCAGAACTCCAGGAGGGGGTTCATAATACCAGGGCCTGGCTGGGAATGCTAGGATCCTGCTTGGAGTTTTATGCTTGCCTTGCAAACTACAGCCTAATGGGATCTCAGGATGTGGCTCTGACTTTTGGGGCAGTGAACTGGTGTTTTGGAGCCTGGCCTACAACCCCAGAGCCCAGGGATTTGCTGCTGTCCCCTAGACCCTCACCCAGGCAGGAAAGGTGGGGTTAAGGGGTGGGTTTAGACTGCCAGACAGACGCAAGAGCCCACACACACCTCCCTCTAAGGCGCCGTTACCTCCAGAGCAGTGGAAGGCTTCTTTTTGAGTTCCTCACATTTTCTGAATTTGCAAATCTGATGGCCAGTCTTTCGGTTCCTACAACTGCTGCACTGCTCACAGTTGATGCGCCGCCGGCAGGGCGCACACATACCACAGCGTTTCCGCTTCTTCTTGCCCGAGCTTATGGCAGAGGCCAGCTCGCCCTGCATGGGGTACTCGGCCAGGCCGGCCATGTGCAGCGCGCTCTCAGCCAGGAACACGCCTGCCGGGGTCATGATGAAGAGGCCTGGGTTGATGGGGAAGGCGCCCAGGTAGGGGAAGTCGGACTGGCCATTGAGGGCTTCGGCGCCGGCCACGGCCTCCATGTCGGGCAGGCCTGTGCCCGCCTCGCTCATCAGCGGTAGGTGCTCCTGCACCACACGCTTCAGCATCTCCGTGGACTGCGCAAACTGCTGCAGTGTCAGTTGTCCCTCGGCTGCCAGCTCCGTGGCCCGCTCGGCCTTGCTGAGCAGGCTGGCCACAGCACCACTTTTGTGCTTTGAGGTAGGGTTGCTTTTGTCCACAGCCATGGTCGCCGCCAGGTCGTGCCCATTGGCCAATAGGGAGGCAGCGGCTGCGGCTGCAGCAGCCTTTTCGGCAGATTCCCCGCCCATCATGCTGCCACCACCACTGCCTCCACTGCCCCCAAAGGAAGAGTAGTGGGAGAGCGGGCGGGAGCGGCGCAGGCTCTTGTTGAGGGGTTCACTGATGATGCCACTTTTGTTCCGACGCTCGGGTGGCGGTGCGTCATCCGCCACCACGGAGGCTGGTGCAGTACCAGCCACCGCTGCACTCTTGTCGGCCACTCCTGCCTTTGGGCCGCTGCCACTGCTGCCATTGGCGCTGTTGCTGCTGCTACTGCTGCCGGTGTCCTGGGAGCCACTGCTGAGGCTCGACATGTTGGGGCCGAGGCCCAGACCCCCGCTGCTGGGGGAGCCTACCAACTGTGGGAGGTGGTGGTGGGGGTGTCCTCAGACAAGCCCGGGCCCTGCTGCCCACAACAGAGATGCCTGGTGGGCTTCCACGCTCAGGGTAGGCACATGGTCAGGTGTCCACGTGGAAGTATCTTCACTCTGTCAGGACAAGACACAGGGTCAGGGCAGCAGCAAATACCCCCTCCCACACCACCCACATTGCCATCGTAACGTTCACAAGCCTGACTAGGCATTGAGTAAGTGCGAGCTCCCCTCCTCCACCCTGGGAAATTTTTTATTTGTACTATCTCAGTTAAGACTTACAAACCCCCCACCAAGTACTGGATAGTAATACCCCATTTTACAGATGAGGAAGACAAAGTTTAGGAGAAGAATTGTCTAGTCTGCGGATACACCAAATGGCTCAGCTGGGTCTCCAGTCAGAACTGCTCCGCTAGGGTCTGGGAGACCTATCGAGGTATGCAGCCTTCCTAGGCTGAGTGCAGGAGAGAGCTGCAGCTATTCATTAACCTCAGGGGGTTACAGTCACCTTCTGCTTTCTAATCTTCCTTCCCTGACCCAACTACAGAGACGAGGGGTTAGAACAGCCTCTGCAGGGCATGAAGGTATAGACCAACACATGTGGGAAGCTGTCCCTGGATCCTCAATGGATATTCCTATAGCATCAATTATCTCAAGGCTCTGGCAATCCTGTAGGTAAAGGAAATGGTTTGCCTTTGTTTAACAGAGTTTGCCAAATACAGGTCAGAACACTTATTTTAAGGAGCATTCAGGCAGGATACTGTGCTAGAGGACAGGCCTTCTGCAAGAGTGGGGGACATGCTTGTGCACATATTGGCGTACACTTTCTTCTCATTCTCAAACCTCAGGCTCCACTCATCTCTGCTCAGGCCTCACTGCTGTGCTCAGGTCTGACTCCCCAGGTGGGTCTGGGTAGAGGTCCCAGTGAGAGCCTAGAGCTGGGCTGTGGGCAGGAGGGACTCTGGCTGGTGCATGTTGGAACTGAGAGTAGATGTGACCCTTCCCAGAAGAGAGGCTGTTCTGCTCAGTCCCCAAGTCTAAGGCACGTGAGCAGCCAGGCTCCTTGGCCAGGAGGTCTGGGAGGAAACTGTTCCAGATGGAGTGGACTGAGTGGCAGTTTCCTCATCAGCCCTGGCTCTCTAGTGTCCCTTCCCTGTCAGCCTGCCTCAGCCCAGCAACCCCCAAGGAGAGAGGCGGGGAGGACTGGGCCCAGCCCAAGCAGCTGGCTGCTCAAGGGGGAGGCACACATCTGGCTGGGCCTGCCCCACCCTAGGCTTGGGGGCAGCACACACTACATCTTTGTCCCCAGACAACCCCACCATCCCCCAGTCACAGAACTCAGCTTGTCCCGGGAGGTCATCTAGTCCAACCCTCTGGACTTGCAGAGGAGGCCTCGAGCAGGCAAGGCCCCTTCCCCAGGACTGCTAAGGAGTAGCAACAAGGAGGAGGAGTATATAAAAGGGAAACACTCTGTTTCCAGGGTGAGGGGAGTGGCAGGCATCAGCAAAAAGCCAGACACTGCCTGTCCCGCCCCAATGGGCACCAGCCCACCCAGGCTCCTTCCTAGTGAAGGTAGGTAACAGTCAGGAAGAGCTGGGTAAGCTGGCAGATTCCATAAGGACAAACCCTGGAGGCCTATCCAGGCTGGGATGCAGGTGTCACACACGTCAGGAGCTATAGTAATAGGAAAGGGGTCATGTATGTCCAAGAATAATTGTGCTCTATTCCACCTCCTAAGGGCCAAACCCAGGCCAGCTTTTTGGTCCCTCTTCTCAAAGATTGGTACCCTTCCAGGCATCAGTGACTCCAGCTAGGTGTTGGGGACTAGGGCCAGTGAGATCAGGGTTGGAGACCATCACCCCAAGTCAACTCACCCAGCCCCTGCCCATCCAAGCTCAACTACCCAGCCCTGGACCATTCCCAGCGCCCCAGACAGGAGAAGGCAGGCGCCCGCGGGTTGGAAAGCTGGGGAGGGGAACAGTCTGCGCCCTAGCCCATGTGTGTGTCCCCCCACCCCCCGACCCCCGCCTCTGCGGCCTGCTGGCTGGTGGCAGAAATCGATAGCGGCATTAACGCTGCTCTTGCTCTACTCTCCCCTCCCTCCTCTCGGCTTCAGGATCTGGCTCTGAGTGCAGGGCTGGCAGGTCAATTAGAAGTCAGCTCCCTCCGACACAGCCCGGCCTGCGTTCAGGGCTGGTGCTCTGGCTGAGCCTCCCTGCTTTTGTCTTTATCCTGAGTCTCCCATGGTGGGGACGAACCCTCATGTTCTGTTCATCTCTGGCCTTCTCTTTGAATCACTCCAATCTTCCATTTTTTCGTCCTTCCTCAGGGACTATCCTCTCCCAGCCCCCAAGTCCTGAGACATGCTGAGCTTGGGACCAGCATGAGGACGTGATATATCATCGAACAGGTGCTGCAGGCGGAACACTGTGGTTTGTCAGCCACAGAAACTGAAGGTGGGGGGGGACACAAGGGAGACTGGCACGCAGGGTAACTATCCTCAAACTCCAGAGTGGGCACATACCAACATCTAGTCCCCAAGGCCTGGTCCCTAAGCTTGTTCCAAATCTGCCCCTGTACCTGGCTCATCTGCTCCTTCAGACCATGGGAAAAGGTGATGCCCTGGGTCCCAGTGAACCCTTGACCACAGAACCCGTTTGCCCTACGCATGGAACAGGCGGACACAAGAGAAGACCATGTCGCAGGCCCCAGCCTTCTATTGCAGGGCATACAGCGATCACTTCCCAGGCCAGGAAGGGCCTGGCAGTGCCAAGGCAGCAGGGGAGGAGCTGGGGCTGCGTTGAAGCGGAGCAGGAATGAGCGGGAGGGAAAGCTGGCGGGCAGGCAGGCGGCGGGCGCATCCATCATCGGCCCTGCCAGGAACGCATCCAGCCCCCAAAAAGAAATACTGCGCCTGAGGAGGGACAACAAAGGGCTCCGTTTCATCAGCAATGCGGAGCCAGCGCCCCGCCGCCCCGCCAGGCGCGGTCAGCCCACAAAGGACCCCTTTGTCCATGCAGGAGCCGGGCCGGCCGGGAGCTGGGACCAGGGGCTGACGGGCGGGGACAGAGCCCAGGGGGTGGAGGGGTTGAGGGGGGAACCAGTCATGGAGAGCTGGGGGGCAGAGGGGGTCATGGAGGAAGAACAGAGACAGGTGGTAGAGATAGAAGATCATGAGACAGAGAATTTGAAGGGTGGATCAGAGAAAGGGGGGACTTGGAGAGGACAGGGCAAAGGGTCAAGGCTAGAGTAGAAAGCATCATGGGGAGCAGAGACTGGGGAACCAGGCTCAGAGGGCACCAACCCAGCTTGGAAACTTGATGGTCTGAGAAACGTGGAAATAAAGACCTGAGGAGAAATCCCAGACTCAGGCACCTGGGGTCCAAGAGAAAGCAAATGGACATGCCCACAGGAGAGGGGAGCAGAGGTAGTGGTTGTGGGAGACCAGATAAGACTCATCTCTTCTAGGGCCCCAGCCTACTCTGGCCTGAGGCCTGGGAAGAGGAGATGGGAGAAGAAGGGCTGGGAGTCAATGGGTTCTTGATCTCAGGGCTTGGCCATAGGTCCAACCTCCTGTTGGCTCAAGCTCTTTTGCTGAGCTGGGAAGAGAGGGGGAGCCAAAGCTGGGGCTACTCTCCAGTGGGGCCACCCTCTGGCTTCACCCCGCAGAACCCGGCCAGCCCCAGAAGGCAGAGACCCTAACCCTTCTCTAACCATCTCCCATCACCAAGTGACACTCAGGCTCCCTTAAGTGACTAACCCTATCACCTACTGTGTCCTAGGCCCTGTGTTCTTAGACTTTACATGTATTCTCTTCCTCCTGACCCTTCCCCAGGACCTGGGAGACAGAAATTATTAATCAATTTCAGAGATGAGGAAATGAAAGCTTAGAGAGGTTCAAAGTGTCAGGCCAAGGTCAAACAGCTGGTGCTGTTTAGGGTAGAACTTGAACCCAAAGCTCAAGCATTAGTCACCACCCTGCTCCATGACCGCCTTTACTCACCTGGGCAACTGACAGAGTAGCCCAAGACAAGGGGATCCAGCTACTCCCAAGGATGCCCAAACCCCACACCCTCAGAGTTGTTACCATGCCTGTCACCTTTACATGGTCAGGGGGAGAGCTGTCACAGACCCCAGGGGTGTGCCTCACCTGGGTAGGGGCTTAGATACCCAGGTAGGAACCTGGTATGCTGGGGCAGTGATATCATAATGCCAGAGGGCAATGAGGTCACCAGAGGTGGCAGCCATGCACACAGGCCCACAGTGAGATGTTACAGATGTGCAGAGTTACACAGCCCCACAGCCTACTCAATAACAGCACCACGTCCTGTGCTACTGGGAGGCAATGCATGACGCCGACTCCCTGAAGGAGTGCACAGGAGCTGGGCTGCCCAATGTGAAAGGGGACCGAGCAGAGCATGGGATGGGGGTCCTTCTTGGAGGAAGGGACCACTAGCCTGTGAGTTACGAATAAGAGAGGTTACCAAAGAGGACACATGCCTGAAAGGGTGCCTAAGAAATGGGGAAGTGGGTGTGAGGTGTGGCTGTGAGATTGGCAGAGTCCCAAGAGGGCACAGCCAAGGGCAGGATTTTTTTAAACAGCTTGACTGGGGTATCATTTACAGACTATAAAATTCAGCCATTTACAAGTATACAATTCAATGACTTTTAGTAAATTTACAGAATTGTGCAACTATCACCACTACCAGAGACAGAGTATGAGCAAGGAGCCATCCCTCCCCTACTCCACTGCTGGATAGAACAGTCTCCCAGTTATCCCTTCTGCTGAGGGAGGGCCTCCTGGAGGAGGCTGCATTTCAGTGGGGCCTTCAGGACCCTGAGATGCCATAGCCAGTCAAAGCTGGCAGGCCAGCTTTGTGGACTTGTACCCTGAGGCTCATCACACCCTTCCCCACACTTCCATGCTCACTCCCTGCTCCACCACCTCACATTCCTCCACCCACCCTGGTGGGCTGGTCTCCTTGGCCTCCAAGGGAGGCGAGATGGACAGAAAGACTAACGGCAGGCTGGCCAGTGGTGGCAGGGAGTGCAGACCACGGACTACGGTGATTGAACCAAGGTGAGCAATAGGGTGGGGATGGGGGTTCCATCTCTGATTTCCATGATTCTGCCTGGGGAGTTTCCACAGGGGGAAAAAAAAAGCCCCACTCAGTCCTAAGGAGACACACATGGGACACTGGTCTTGGAGGCTGGGAGAAATGCAGCCCAGCTGGAGAGCACAGGGCACATATCTGGCTACAAATGGACACACTGACCACTGCTAGTGAATGACCTAGGGAGAACATGCCCTCCATACCACTAGGGTTTCCCTAAGACTAATACCCTAAAACTGACTGTCAAGGACAAAAAGGGGGGCTTCAATCATGTTTCCTGGACTCCATTCTCCCAGACCTTCTTATGCCCCTCCTCCCAGGGCAGGCCAACCCACTAGCCTGAGGACAGAAACATGCTGCTGAGAAACCCCAGGGGCTCTGTTCTTCCTTACAGAACTCCCAAAAACAGCTGAAAGAGGGATCAGCCCATTTCATGGATAGGAACACTGAGGCCCCAGACAGGAGGTATGCCCTGACTTAGGGCTCTAGGGAGTGAAGACAAGGCCTTCCTCCACAGCCAGATTCCTTCCCTACAAGATAAGGGATGAGGGCCCTTCCTTGCTGTGTGACCTTGGCATATGGCCTCTGAGCCAGTTTCCCTATCTGTAATATGGGACCATGAGGGTAAGAGCTAACACGTATGGAGGCCTTCCTGTGTGCTAGACACTGCTGTTAATGCTTTGTCTCACAGAATCCTGATATGCACTTTCTGAAGTACTATTATTGCCACTTTTTAGAGCAGGCAATTGGATAATCAGTTGTGATGTAGAAAAAAATGATGTCCTCCCCATTTAGGAACCCCAGGATCTTAGCTAATATTTCACAAAGTGGTGATGTCTGGGCTGACACCAACCTGGGATCAGAGACCACACACTCACTTAGGATCTCCCTGCTGGTGGGCGTCACCACAAGGCAAGCCAGGGAAGGCTAGCTCAGAGATATCTGGGACAAGGAAATGGGGGTGGGGGGAGAGTCTGTCCTTCTGGGGCTTGGGGTATGTGCCAGGACTGGCTGGGAGATTGGAGTCCTGAGGTCTAGGTTTGTGTCTCCATCCTTTCCCTTCCTGTTGACTTTGACCAAGCCTTTGTCCCATACTGAACCTCAGTTTCCCACTGTAAAATGAATAGTTCTTGCTCCTTACCCCATACTGCAGGAGTCATGATCCCAGAGGTGCCATGGGGAAGGAGATAGAGAGATACAGAAAAAAAGACTCCAGATAGTGACCCCCTCCCATCCTCCAAATCCCAGGGCCCTAGAGGACCTGAATCGTCCCATGATGAACTTTGCAGATAGGGAAACGGGTCTAGAAAGAAGGGTTTGGGACAGTTCAAAGGGTTGGGACACAGCCCTTTGTGAGGCTTATTGGGGCAAGGGCATCCAGCAGTCCCCTCCTGCCTCCGTCTGTCCAAATGACATGATGATGGCAGGCCCTAATAATGAGTGCTTACTCTCCCAAGGTACTAAGTATTTTACATGCATTTTCTCTAATTAGTATTGAATTCTCTAACTAGCATCCCCATTTGCAGATGAGGCAAATGAGGATCAGGGAAGCAAAGTCACCTGCCTAAGGTCATAAGGTCAATTAGAGGCAGAGCCAAAGACTTGAAACCAGGTCTGTGTGACTCCAGGGCCTGGCTCTCTAACAGTGGCCAATATCTCTGAAGCACAAGGAAAGAGGGACTTGGGGGGGTGGGGGTGGGGGAATGAGGTCCTATTCAGTTCTCAGCCTAGGGGAACCCCCTAAGTTTCCCATGGGTCCTGGCTCTCAGGCTCTGGTCAAAACACGTTAGGGCACTGTTGCAGAAAAGTCTGCAGCTGTACCCTAAGGCCCAGGAAAAGACAGGGGGGAAGGGGCTGCGGGTGGGCCGGACAGGGCAGGCTGGGCCAGAGCTCCGGGCATTCCGGCGGCCTCCGCAGGAAGCAGAATGGGACGGAAACCGGCTCCTGCCTCCTCCCCCAGAATCCTGTGGGCAGCCCAGCCGGGATGCACAGAGGCCCTCTTTGTGCCTGCCCCAACCCGCCACCCGTGGCTGGGCCAGGGTTTTGAGTTTCCTGGGGGGTGGGGACCCTGCCACTGCTAAACCTCCAGCTACCTCCTCCTCTTAGGGGCGGTCACAGCAGTCCACAGCTGGAGGAGGAAGTGAGAGGTTGGCCAGGGCTACCCCAGAAACCCCAGGGGGCCTGGAATCTGCCCACATCTTATCCCCTCAACACTTATATACCCTAACCAGGGTCTGGAGGTGGGCAGAGGGACCTAGAGACCAGTGCCTGAGAGGCCACCCTCCTGACACTGCCCTCTCTGCCAGCAGCCACAAAGTCCATTGTGACCCACCCAAAACCCCCCATAATCCCACTCCATCTCTGTGCTCTTGGGCTTGGGGTGGTATACAAAAAGAGGCAGGCCAGTCCATCTGTCAACTGCCACTTCCCACTCTCCAGGGGCTCCCTGAATACAGAGTGCATCAAGGGGGAGGCATTTTTAGGGGATGAAACCCCTTGGGTGGACTTTTTCCTCTAAAAATGTGCTCAAGGAACACTAGGCTCCAGGGAGTGAGCTCAGGTTGGAATGTCTACCATGAGGAGCAGCACTATGGACAAGTGTATCTGGTGTCCACTTGAAAGGTGTTCAGACACCCGTGCATGCTGTGTGCTTGAGTATGTATGTCGGGGGGGGGGGAGGCTATGGTTGTGCCCATTTGCACATATAGTTGCAGATGTCACTCTCTATGGATTTGAACACTGATGTCTACATGGGGCTTATATACCAGTGTAGGTGGAGGTCTCTGTTTGACCTCCCTGTATGTACAAGTGGAGTGTGTGCTATCTACATTGTGATGTACCTATATGCCTGAGAGTGAGTGTATGTACAACTGTAGTGGTTTACATGATGGCTGGATGTTTGGTTCTTCTGGCCTGTGAGCGTCAACACATCCCTGCCATGTGTACACCAGTGTGTATGTTTGTGTGCATGTGCACACACTGTGAATATAGTATCAGGGTCTCTGAGGGATTCTGGGATGTGAGTCTGGGGCCCAACTGGGATGGGTATGGTGCAGACAGGAACTGATGCCAGGTGCTGGGGCCCCTATGGAAACAGGAAGCTGCCCACAGGTGCACTGGGGCTGTGGTGGGGCTATGCTCCACCCAGATTCAGTTTGTCCCCAATAAACCAACCCAGGGTTCCACTAGCCGAGAAAATGTCGCAGCCATGAGGGAGGCACCTGCTTTGCCTGTCATACAAGACCCAACAGCTCTGGTCAGCATCTACGCGCCAGCCTGGCCTGATCGCGCCTGCCTGGCCTGATCGTGGAAAAAACTGGAAAACAAAAGCCCCCAGACCGCAGGCCCTCCCTGCAGAGGCGTGGGGGAGAGAGGCAAGAGGCGGGAGGCTGAGGAGGAGGGAGGGAAGGAGGTGTCGCTGCAGCCCCGGAACACAAAAATAATGAGGCGAGAGGGGCCATGGGGCCGAGCAGGCTGGTTCCGGAGTTGCTATCTGACCTTGACAGATGCCACAGCTGGGCGCCTGGAGAGGAGCTGCTGCCACAGTGCTGCAGAACCCCCCCTCCACCTCCCCCAGGCCAGGTCGATGGAGGTTCAGGCAGGCCCCACCACAGGCAGCTACCCCCCTAGGTGAGATCAGAAAGACCTGAGTGTGTCCTAGTCAGGGGAGAAATAGGAGTGGGGGAGGGTATAGAGGCAGGGGAGTGGGGGCAGGGCCTGGAAAGCAGCAATGGGATCTCCTGAGGGTGCCCTGGCCCTCAAGTATGGGTTCTGTGTACAAGTAACACATAGAGTACGCTATTGTGCTTTTGTACCTATGAGGCTTTTGTACCTGTGAGGCTGAGTGTGTGTGGAAAAGGGAAGCAAAGTGTGACAGAGACAAAGATCACAGTTGTGTGTGCGCGCGTGTGCGTGTGTCCTTGGGGGGGTCATACAAGGCTGGAGAGACAGGCTGATGTCCCTGAAATGGGTGTGGCCACATCACTCAGGGGTGGGCACTGATCACTCCCCCTGCCCCCTTCTAGAACCATAGCTGTCCCAGCAGGTGCAAGCCATGCTGGGGCCAGGGTTGGTGGTGGTGGTGGCAAACAAAGACAGCCACTGCTACCACCACCACCACCACCACCACCACCACCACCAGGTACTGTCACAGCCAGAGGAGAGGTGGCCCTGCAGCCCTTCCTAGCCTACCTTCTCTCTCCCAGTGTGGTGGTAGTCCTGGACATCATGGGCTCTGGGCTGGGCACCACCACTCTGGGGACACCAGTGAGGGTCTGGGGTGTGAGCTGCAGGAGGGGATGCTGGGCTGGAGGTGGATTAGCAATTCCAAGCACTGGCTGCATAATTAAAAAATCATTATGGCAGGCGGGCAGGCAGAGCCTAGTGTGAGCTCACGCTCAGAGCGGGCGGGGACACTGCCATGGCGCTCCCCCTCCCACCGCTTCCCCGAGGAAAAATCCCACCTGCTAATATAATTATGGAAAAACACAAGCACAGAAATTTGGTTTCAGCAAACAACGTGCCTGAGTGCCCAGGGCCTGCCTGGCCTTTAGCACATGAGCAGACTGGTCACTGGTACACTGGGCTCTTGGCAGTGAAGCAGTCCCTGCTGGGTCCATACTTCAGACCCTGACCTCCACCCCCTGAGCAGCCTCAAGAGAGAGAAGTGGGAGGGCAAATAAAGCCCGGCTTTTCAAATCTCAAATGCAGGAAAAACTAGTCAGTCTTGATAGCTACAGATGGGGAAACTGAGGCCAAGGATTCTGTATAAGGTCACTGTCTGTGGTAAAACTGAGAGGAGTTGGATCCTGCTATACCAAGGTAACACCCCAGGAACTCAACACCTACACCCCAGCCCTTCCCTTCCCCTGTACCCCTGCCCCAGCTGCCTTTTAATCATTTTCACAGCCCCCACCACTCTCGCTGGGATGAGCATCTCTCCCCCTGCGACTGAATGGGACTGTCTGAACTATGTACCCCACGGTGGGGATGTAGGGAGCCCCAGCCCCCCAGTTCAGGGACAAGGCATCCTGGGTTTGTCTCGGTTAAGCCAGGCAAGCAAAGCTGGCTCCCGCCTGGGGAAACGTGGCCAGCTCTGGGGCACTGGCCCCAGTACGGCAGGAACAGCCGCCATCACCTCGGGCCTAGAGCGGGCGGCGGGGAGGGGAGCCGGCCCTAATTAGTCAGCCTGGGACCCGGGCCGGCGGGCGCCGGGGCTGCAGACGCAGCAGCCGGAACCGCCGCGCAGGCACGTCCGCGGCCGGCCGGGAGGCGGCAGGGAGCCGGGAGGCCGTGGCGCCCTGAGACGCGCGGTAGGACAGGCAGCCTGGGAAGGCCCGGGCCAAAGAGATTCCGCACCGGGCAGGCTTGCCTCCCCTCATTCCTCGGTGCCACCAGGCGCGGCAATTAGAGGCTTTCAAAGTTTGTCCTTAATTGGTTTCATTTTTGCCTCATAAATGATTCATGGCCCTGGAGGTCTGGGAGGCAGAGGGAGTGGCAGAGGAAATTTGGGGAGGCGTTTGGGGAGCTGGGCCCCCTACCTGAGGTGGGAGAGGGGGTGCCATCCTAGGCCAGTGCATGACAGGGGCTGGGGAAGCCTTGGGCAGGTGGGATCTTCCAGCAAAAAACAAAAAAAAAAAAAAAAAAAAACCAAGCCCCCTCTACTTGGAGCACTGACTAATTAGAAACTGCAACTTTTCTGCAGACCAGAGAGCTCTGCCCAGGCCCAGAGACACTGTGGCTGCTGGGGTATTGGGAGAGTGAATAATAATGTGATAGTAACAAAATAAATGTTAATAGTAATAATAACGATGGTGAACACTTAAGAGTTCTTACTAAATTCCAGGCAAGGGGAGAAGGGGGAAGGGTGGGAGGGGAAGCTAAATATAAGGTGATGGAAAGAGAAGTCACACTAGGTGGTGAACTTGTTTATACAACAAGTTGACAATGCACTGTAGAATTGTATGCCTGATAATCCTTGCTAACAGATGTCACCCCAATAAGTTTAACAATAAAAATTTAAAAAAAAAAAATTCCAGGCATACATTATTTCTTTTAACCACCTCCCTCCCCACCAAGCACTACCAGGGAGAGATACTAGTTTTACCATTTTACAGATAAAGAAACTGAGGCTGGGAGAGATTAAGGCCTGCCCTCTGATGCCATAATTCCCCACTCCCCAAGCTCTCCAGAGCACAGGGCCCAAGGCTGGATACCTGGAATACTGCCTGCCAGGTAGATCAGGAGCTGCAGGCCCCAAAGAAGTCTGGGAAGGTCCTGAGGGCTGCAGGAAGACTCCAGAGTCATCAGCAGCTCTATACCTACCTGGGCTAGGTTAGCTCTGCCCTTCAAAAGACTGTGACCTTGGCTGAGCAACATTCTCATAGGGCATTAAGTGGGCCATCTGTAAAATAGGAAAAGAGGAGTCCTGTGACCCCAGTACAGTGTTAATTCTGTCTGGGCAGAGAGATATCATGGATCCTTAGGGAGCTCCCAGTCTAGGAGGGAGATGGACACACACACAGAGGGGTTTAACAGTCTGTGCAGAGAACCCAGAGCACTCAGCCAATGGCCTAATGTGCTAGCGGGGGCGGGGGATACTTAGGGAGGGCTTCTTGGAGGAGGTGAGGTGAGCAGAGGAAGCTTCTTCCCTTTGACCCTACACGATCCACACAAGATGATCAGGGAGTAGTTGTGGCCTACTTAAACCCATGTGTAGGGGTCAGTACTTGAAAAAAATTACAGACCACATCAGTGATGTGGGACACAGTGCCCAGTTTAGCCTGCCCATAATGGTTACTTTTATTTTGAATCACTATGAGAGGTAAGGTCTACACAATTAATTGCAGGGCCCACTTGGGACCTGGAGACATCCTGGAGATTAAAGAAGGCACCAAACAAATCCAGGAGTGGATACTGCATGGACTGACTCCCCCTAGAGGCCCCAGGGCTCTGGGCGGCTAGCTGTTGGTTCTTGAGTGCCTCACTAGTATCACCTCCTCATGTCCTTCACGCCCTGTCCCAACCACATGTACCAGGTTCCTCTCCCCAAACCTGCTGCTTTTCTCAGGCCCTGGAGCCAGCACAGTCCCATTGGCTCCCTGCTCTCCCACCCAGTCCTGTTGCCAAGGCCAATTGAAGCGGTCAGACCTCTCTGCGCCTCACCATGGCCCTCTGAGTGGTATATACATGAGTATGATCATTCCTGTTTCCCAAATGAGGAAAATGAGGCTCAAAGATGCTAAGGGACCTGCCCAAGGCCAGAGAGCCCAGACCTAAAACTCTTGAAAACCCATATTCCTCACCTTGCTGGCCTCCTATGAGCCAGTATCCGTGACCTGTCCCGGGCCTGGCCACCATGTCTTGCCCCAGCCCTGACCCTTCTTCTGTCTGGGTAAGATTGTACTGAGCACACAGTCCTCCAGACACTAGAACTTAAGTTGGCCTTTTGTGGTCGGGGGACCCAGGAGTGGGATCCATACACAGCCCAGCGAGCCCTGAGGTGTGGAGCCTCCTGCCTCAGCCCAGGTGGATCATCCTGAGGATGTCTGGGGTGGTGAGAGAAACCCCTATATGCACACACGGTACCACAAATGTCTGGGGTGGGGGAAATGGTGCCAGGAGTTGCCCCCTCCTTGGAGAATGAAGTCAAATTCAAGGCCCCTGTCACCTACTCTTGGGAGGGGCTGCCTATGGAAGCATTTATCCTTGGGAAGAAACCTAAGCTTTATACACTGCCTACTCCATTCTGCTGTAGGATGCAGGTGAACAACTTGGGCAAGTCACATCCTCTCTGAGCCTCAGTAGCTTCATCTGCACAATGGGCCCAATAATGTCCCTTGAGCACTCTGAAAAAGCCTTTGGGTATGGGTTTAGAGGTTTTCCTTAAGAAAAAGGATTCAGAAGAATTGGATAAAATGTTCAGTGGCCTATGTTGGCTGGGCACACTTGAGATACTGGGCTGGGTATACAGTAGAAGCGGACAATGGCTTATTGAATGTACAAACCAAATGGCTGAGTTCTCAGGATGCCAAGTTCATGTTAGCAAATCCAGATGATAAACTCTTTCCAGGTGCCCACTCTGGGTCAGGACATTGATCTGCACTTTGCTCCTCACTGTGCATCTGCTGCCTGTCCCAGGGCTGCCCAGCCAGGTCACTGGGGTGCGTTCTCCCCAGCCTGCCCAGGAAGCTGCACATCTCAGGCGGGTCAGAACTGACGTCAGTAGGACCAGCTGGGCGTGGAGCCCGCCACCTCCGGAACCACCAATTAATTAACTTTTTTGAATTAATTTCCCAAGCAAAATTCCATAATTACATCTGTCTGTGTCAGTCCAAGCTGGACAGGCAAGAGGACCTCGCAATGGGATGGAATGTGGGGTGAGGGGATGACGATACCAGCCCCAGGACCAGGTCAGAAAGGCACTGGGGGTAGGGTTTCACCCCAGCAGGGCAACTGTCCAGTGCCTCTCTGGATGCTGTCTGGGAGAGGAGGCTGAGAAGCTAGAAATCCCCAGCTAGGAGGCAGGGGGTCTCAAGGAGACAGATCCATGCCTGCCCGGCTCCTCCTCCTGTCCCCGTCCCCAACCCTGTGTCCCCAAACCACAGTGGGTCTTGGCAGGACCCAGGAGCAGCACAGGCAATGTGAGGCTAAGGAGGCCGCAGTGGCGGTGGCATTCTAATTTCCCAAAGGAGCTGAGATTAATTAGCTCACACACAGGCGCAGAGAGGGAGAGGAGAGTGGGAGCAGGGGCGGGCAGCGTCAGGCGAGGAGCTGGCTGGTGCTCCCCACTGCCTGCCCGCCCAGCAGGCAATCAGGCGGCCTTGACAGCCTGGGTGCTCTGAAGGTCAGTGGCCAAGCTGGCTGAGCCAGCACACTGGCATTGTCTCCAGCCCAGAATCCCTGAGACCAAGACTGGGGGGGGGGGACCTCAACCAGGACTGCCTAGGGATGGGGTTACACTGTCACCACCATCGACTAAGTCTGTGCCAGGTGCTCTGTCCACACCATCCCAAAAAGGGAGGCACCATGGTCCACCCATTTCACAAAAGAGGACCCTGAGATTCAGAGCTGAGTGGGGCAGTGAGTGGTCAAAGTCACACAAACTGTGGATAGTGGAGGGTAAGAGTCAGCCTTGCCCTGTTCCCCCTAGAGAGCTACAGGAGCCTAGGGACCTTGGGACACCAGTTGAAGGGCATGTGGGGGTGTCTGTCTGACTGTGACTTACCCGTCTCAGAAATAATGCAGGGCGTGAAAGAAAGAGAAAGTTACATATCACATAGGACAAGACCCCAAATCCAGACTACCCTTTCATTTGGGGCCAGCACCAACTTCTAACAACATAAACCCAAATGACTGACCTTTAGTGAGCCCTAACCTAGGGCCATGCTGTGCCTGGTGCTCTTGTTTTGGCTAACCAGTACACAGATGTGGTGGCAGGGGTGTGCTTGCACGTATGTATGTATTTTCTAGGAACACTGGGCAGTGGTGACCGTGCCCTGCAGGGCAGCTCCCCGGAGAGGGGAAAGGAGCCCCTAGGAGGTGGGAAGTCGGGAGAGTGTGGAGTGTGTGTGTGTGTGTGTGTGTGTGTGTGTGTCCCTCACCAGGTCCCTAGGTGGCCCTAACAATTGAGCTTCCCAGAACTTGTCTACAAGATCCCTAAGGGACAGCAGTCTGCTCCCCAGAGCATCCCCACCCCCCACCCGACTCCCAGTGAACCACTTCCCCTGCAGAAGTCAAGGGCAACAGGGCTCACCCTCCTCAGGCCTATGGGGTCAGTAGTCCCAGGGCCCTTGTGTCCAAACCTGAGGAGTACCCTGAGATAGCAGAGATCCCCAGGGGAGTCATGGGGCTGGGCATGGGTAGGGAGGGAGCCGCCCCAACTAGGAACATTATTCATTGTGTGTGACTATGAGGGATGGGTGCAAGCCACCAGAGGCACAGGTACAGGCCATGAAAAGGTCCACGTGGGCTTTGGAGTCAGGGTTCCAATCTCACTCTGCAGTGTCCAACCTAGACGACCTCCGACAAGTTGCTTGACGTTACTGAGCTCATTCCCTGATCTGTGAAATGCACATGACCCCCACCCCCAATCAGACTCCTAGAGAGGGCATATGTGAAGTTCTCAGTGCAAGCCAGCATGCAGTAGATGTTCAGTAACAGCTGTATTATTTTTACTATTATCATCATCAGCCAGCCTAAGAGTAAGTGTCAAGAACAGCTCAAGCCAGGAGTGTCAGGGAACCTAGGTTGTGTCCCCAGTTCTGCTACTGTTTGCCTTTAAGTCTGAGCCAATCCCTTGTGCCTCAGTTTCCCCAGCCCTAAAAAGACTATTCCTCCTGCTCCCCTGCCCTCTTACCTGTAAGAACATGAGGAGATAAGCGCACAGCAGAGGTCTGAAGGCTACAAGGAGGGCAGCACTCAGCTATCCAGGCTTGCACTTCTTTTCCAGGCTACAGGAAGAACCTACCTATACTTCCTGCCAGCCATTCCTCCTCCCTCCCTAGTTCCCCAGCCTTGCCTCCTCTATGTCAGCATTTTTTCAGTCTCCCAACAGCCCTGAGAGCACACGTGTGTGCCAAGCTCCTCACCACCCTGCAAAGGCCCATTTGCCACCTAGATGTCCGTTTGAGGCTAAATTGTGACCTCGCTGTGTGTTGCGGGGCAGGGGATGGAGAAAGTCTTGGCTCTGTTTTCTCTCAAATTGTGAAGCCCCCAGGAACACGCAGATGAAGCCTAGGTTTCTCTACCTTGGGTCCAGCCTATTCTCATCCCTCCCCCTTCCTGCGGCCTCAAGGTGAGCCTCTTCACTCCAACACCTCAGCATTCCCATCTGAGAACGGCTCTAGAGAAGACTAAATCCAAGACATTCTAATTACAGAGTATGTATTATGGGATACCACTCCCAGGAAAATGCCAGCTTTGGTGGAGCAAACAGGTTGCAGGGAGGGCTAGACTCACCTGGAGATCGAGGTGTGACTTGAGAATCACACCCACCATCTACTTCAGTCCTACAGCTCTGAGACACAGAGATAAGGCTCATACCCATTTTATAGGTAGCAAAAGTGAGGTCAGAGTGGTTGACAGATTGGCCCACGATTACACAGCAGGCAGTGACCAAGTCAGGTTTGGAGCCCAGGGCTGTCCAATTCCAGAGTCGATGGCTCAGGAGACATCCAGTCCTCCTGAATGGCCACTGCTATTTGCTTTCCTCAGGATGCCTGGACCATTGTCCCTCCCTGACCATCGTCCAGGCCTTATGGGAGACCTGTGTGGCCAGGAGGTAGAAGCCAGCCTACGCCCTAGTCCTTGCAGCCACCTACCCCTTGGCCCCTGCTGGGCTGTCTCAATCTTGTGGGCTCAGAATGAGCTGTAGTCTGGGTGTTAGGTCACTGTGTCCAAAGCCCTTCATGACCCTGAAGCCATCTCCATCAGACTCAATTCTCTCATCTGAAAAATGGTGTATATTTCAGTATATGAAAAATGGGTATGCCCCCAATTCTGCCAAGTCCAAGAAAGGGAGGCCCCAGCTCCAGTGGATAGCAGAAGCTTAGCAGTATCCCACCAACCAGCCCTTCCTTGTACTCAGGTCAGCTCTGTACCATTTTGCAGGCCAGAAAGAACCAGGGGGAGATAATGAGGGGCTTGGCCAACAAGGTACCAGGGTGAGCAAGGAAGGCAGGCAGACTCCTATGGTACAACCCACTAGATCAAGGGAGTCTCATTCCTCCCACAATCTCTGGCATCCCCAATTTCCCAAGGACCCCACTCTGAGTGGGGGAAGCAGCTGGCCACTTGGTGCTCCCAGATAAATTGATTTTTCCACAGCATTCCTTCTCCAGGCTTTCCTCTTCTTAATTCCTCTGCATCCCTCCAGATGTACCCACAACCCTATCGCTCTGCCAGGGGCCAGTGTCCATCCTGGAGGGCAGGTGGGATTAGTTCCATGCCTGATCCTTGTGCGTCCTCCCCAGAGAAGGCCAGCCAGCCTGGGAGGTGGGAGGAAACGCCTCCCTTCCCATGCCCACCTTATAAAATGCAGCTGCCTCTTCATGGCAGAGGGTCAGGCCTCCTCTGTGTGAGACCTAAACAGGGGACATTTGGATGAGAGGAGGTCCACCGAGTTTGTGTGCGCCAGTGTACCAAGCTCTGCTGTGACAAGTGCTCCTGACCCAGCAGCACCATGTGGGTGTGAGATGTGGCCTGAGAACAACTACCTGAGCCTGTGACAGGATGCGGCAGACACACAACTGCCTTATAGAGCAGTTTGTGAGGTCCTCCAAGGGGCAAGGCACAGTCATGTGAGACTATGTACGTTCATTTGCTGATATACATGCCAGTGTGTGTACACACCAGAGGCTGGGGCTGTGAGTGTAACAGCGAATGTGCTTCTGGAGTGTCCACAGTGGTGACCAAGCCCATACCATGTGTGTCATTTGTTTGTGCTGGTCATGTAGAACTGCGTGTGCTGAGTAACTGTGTCTATTCCAAGTGTGTGCCCCTGGGTGTGCCGCGTGGGGAGTGCGTGAGTGTGCTCTGCCTGCCAGGCCGCAGGGCCTCGTGGGGCTGCTGGGGATGGGGTGACTCACATCTCCTGAGCTCATCCCGCCGCCCGCCTGCCCAGCTCACCCTGCTCTGCTGGGCTCATGGCCGCCAGCGCAAGAGGTGGGGGTGTGTGTGTGGGCAGACGCAGCAGGGAGGCTGGCTTGATAAATAACCTGCTGCTTCCCCAGGCTTCTGAGAAGGGGAGGCTACATCATGGGGAGAAGGGGGGAGCGGGGGTGGGGGGGAGACAGCCGTGGCCCCCCAGGCTCTGGCTGCCCTGGCCCCCACAGCCCAGGCTGCAGCTCCGGTTCCTGTTTCATCGAAACCTGAGCTGGGAAAAGCCTATCGGGTCATCTTGCCTGTCCCGCCGGCCGCCAGGCCCAGGCAAGCTGCCCCTCAGGGGACAAGCCCGCAGCCTGGCCGCCCAGCCAGTGGGTGGGTGGGTGGGGGGAGGATATTTCTGTCCAGACTAAATGCAGCTCCAGGCCTCTGTCTGCACCCCCACCACCACCAACAGCTGCTCTCAGGGGCCCTCTGGCCCTGCACGACTGACTAAATATAACGCCCCACCCGGCAAACCCCCAATATTCACCTCTTCCCATTGGCTCCACCCACATCATGGTAGGAAGAAGGCTGGGGAGTCCATTGTGTGACCTTGGGTCAGTGTTTCCCCTCTCTGGGCTCTCAACTATGAAACACCAAGTATTTCTCAGCTCTAGGCCCTGAGCTGCCCAACAGGCACTATTGGAGAACAGACCACAAAGGTAAACTAAGTTGGAGTTTTTGTCCAGGGAGATAAGGACTGAGGTCTCCTGCTCCAAAGTGACTACAACCTGCTTCATCAAAATAACTGGGGGAGCCCCTCCCCAGCAGCCTAAGTACCTTTAGGCTTATAAACGGCCCCCTCCACACTGCCTCTACCTGTTCCTTGCCCAGGCTGGGCAATACCAGGTTCCTCCAATCTGCCCCAGCCAGACCCTGGCCAGGAAACAAGTTGTGCCAGGCTTGGGGTGGGGGGACACGGGAGCATGACAGCTGCTATTTCCTGGAGGCCACAGTCAGGCACAACCCGGATTCCTGCCTGGCTCCACACTCTACCAGACAGCCTCTCCCAGGCTCCAGCCCTCAACAGGGCACTCCCTTCCCTGGTGTCAGCACTGTCATCAGACCCCAGCCAGGGTCACAGCCCCACTCCCATCACTGTACTGATACAGGCAGGAAAGGATATGCCTTCCGGTTTGGGCTGGGAGAATGGTGGTCCCTGCAGGGTTCAACAGGCGGAGGAGGCAGCCCCAGATCCCCAGCTTCCCAGCTTTTGCTTGCCCACCCACCCGGCTGCTTCCCCCAGCCCCACACGCACCAAATTCCCCACATGCCTGTCTGTCTCTGACAGCTCGTGCAAATACTTGGCTGCATGGGCACCCGCTGTTCTGAGCCCACTGTGCCTCCTCCTCTGCCTTCCCTGGGGGCTCTGCAGACGCAGCCAGAGATGGGAGGGGGCCAGAGCCAAGACGCTTGGTGGGCAATGGGGGGAGCGAAGGCAGTAAGGACCAGTTTAGATTCTGAAGCACCATCCCCGGCCCCCAGTCTTTGGGGACTGAGGGACATGGGAGGCCACTGAGAGCTAGCCCTGGCTGGGAGGCAGCTGCTGAAGCCCCACTGCCCACCCCCCACCCCCCGCCGGAACCTCCCAGGAGGACCTTCCGGAGGCCTCCCACTCGCCTCAGCCGATGAAATAGCATCTGCCACCCCCGCGGCAGCAGCTCTGGACAGGGTGGGGGGCACCACAAGGCCCCTGGGTAAGGCTTTGAAATCCGGACTATGTCCTGGCCTCTCCTGGCAGTCCTTTCCCCCCACACCCCCACACCCCAGCCCAGCCTCAGAACATGGAGGGAAAGGGGTGCGTTTCAGCCCTCCTTTGGTGTGAGGGGCACCCCTGCCCAGCTGACAGGCCTCCGAAATCTCTACTTGGACTGGATTGGGGGGGCCTTGTTTGCCCCCAGCTACCCTCCTTCCTGCTTACCTTGTCTCACTCCCAGGAGACCAGTGGAGGAAACGCTTCCTGAGAATGGCTGGGATTTTCCGCTGGACAATGCATGACAGACCGGCTCCTTATTTCCCCCTACCTCGTTCCTTCTACTAGAGTCACCATTTCAGCCAAATCTGCAGCCAGAGGAGCCCCCCTCCCTGACCCCACTGCTCTGCCACTTGCTTCAACACCCCCAGTACCCACAGTACCGAGTACATATCCAGGCACAGAGTAGACCCTGAATGAAAGACCTCATGGACTAACACTTGGGTATACATTGTACAGCTGGGTATACGGAGGTCAGGAGAGAGCCCAGAGAGCTAGGGCTCCCATCCACTGCTCTCTCTTCCTGAAGGAGATTCTGACTAGGTCCCTTCTTTATCCATTTACCCCACACCACACTTCTGCCCTCCTAGGCTACTGGAGGCATTAGGAGGACTCTAAGCAGGACTTCTTAGTGCTTTGGGTCCAAGGGTCCAGCTGGCTACTCTGGACTACTCTCTCAACTCTCCCTCAGAGTAACAGTGGTCTTGAAAAAAACAAAACAAAACAAAACTCCAACTGTATTGTCTTTGTGATGCTAGTCTGTGGGGTAGAGCCTCCTCTCCCCATTGCACAGATGGGGCTGCTGAGGCCCCCAGGGGAGGGGGGAGCTGCAGGCGGCCATGAATCAGAGGGGGAGCTGGGAAGCCGCCTGGCCCTGCCGGCTGTCACTGGAAGCAACAGCCTGCATTTCTTCCTCACACGGTGCCTCGGGAAGCGTGGGCATTGGGCAGGCAGGCACTGCAGAGAGGACCCCTCCTGTGCCTGCAGGCCAACCGCATCCCCTTGCGCCTCACTGGGCCCACAAAGCCCACTCCCCACACTGACTAAATCACCAAAGCAGCAAAGTAGTGGCAGAACTGGGTTTCTGTCGCAGACACACACACACACACGCACGCACACACACGCACACACACACACTCATGTCACCTGAGGGCACCACAGGGAAGCCTCAAAGTCCCCTAATGCCTAATGAGATTGAAACATGACCATTCATGCTCCCTCCAGCAGTAAAATCTATGGTTCTGTGATTCTAGCATCCCAACAAGATAGGAATCCTCACTTGAGAATCCTTTTGCTCCAAGTATTCTATGATATCTAGAATCCTGTGACAAACAATTTTAGGCCACCAAGATCTGACACTCCAGGAAGAAAGGGGACCACGCCCACCCTCACCTCCTGCTATGGGTCCAGCTAATCAATTTCCCATCTAGCTTTGGGGGAAGTGAGGGGCTAGGTCTCTCCCATCAGAGTCAACAGGAACTGGATGTGAGGCTGTGAGTGGGGGAAGGAGGCTATGGGCCTCCTTGGGATAGAGCTGGTCTAGTCCTGCAGGACAGGCCAGCTCCTCGGGGCACACACAAGCCACTGTGCTGCAGATGTCAGCAAGCTGAGCGCTCTCCAGAGCAAGAGTGGGTAGCTCGAGGCTTGTGAGCCTGCACCCCCACCCTGCAGCTCAGAGGGAGGACAGGCGTCAGGTCAAGGCTGGTCTCCCTGCTTCTCAGGTTCCAAGCCAAGCTCCACGCTTCACTTTCCTGTCTTCACCACCCACTGCTTCCTCCTTCCCACCAGTCCCCTCACCTCTCAGGCTCCCAGGCCAGCCCCAGCCTAGGCCAGCTGGCAGCCAGCCAGGGCAAAGGCTCCCAAGCCTATTTGACAGATGGAAAAACTGAGGTCCAGGGAGATGTGACTTCCCTGAGGGCTCAACTCCAGTAGCCACCAGTCTCTGGCCACATGTCTCAGCCCTGTCGCCCACCTCACTTCCCAGGATCCTCTACAGAGCCAGTGGATTTCTACATACCAGTCTGATCACAAGCATACCCCTCCATCCCACTGATTCCTACAGCTAATCATCTGGTCATTCATCAATTCATTCTTTCATTTGTCCAACTGGTCAATCAGCCCATCTCCCTACCACATGCCAAGGCCCTTGACAGGGGTATGGAGGCCTTAAGAAGGAAAAAGAGTAAGTCTGTAGTCAGCATGCATCTAGGGAGTCCCTGCTATGTGCCAGGTAGTGAGGAAGGTACAGACCAACCCTGGATATCTTCAAGGTGTTCACAGGCAGGGAAGGGCTCTGCCAGGTCCCAACCCCATTGTTAGTGGCAAGTCCTAGGACAAGTCACAAACTCTCCAACCCGTTTCCCCATCAGTATATGGGGATGCTAACAGCACCCAACTCAATGGGCCACTGTTAGAATTAAAGGAAGCGAAGGCTAGAAACAGTGCCAGTTAGCCATTGCCATTACCATTGTTATAACTTATTATTATTATTATTGTAGTAATTGGGGGACAGCAATTGATTAGAGCAGCTGCTAGAGCTCTTCAAACACTTAGTTGGTGCCAGGCACTAGGGGTACAGGAAGGAATCAATGCCACATCTCATTGCAAGGCTGGCAAGGAGCAGGCTCAAAGAATCCCATAAACATCTGATGAATGAGGGAGTCAATGACAGGAAGCATGGCCCTACCTCCAAGGAAGGTACATTCTAGCATGTGCTCATGCATGTTACACATGTATGTGCAAACACTTAAGTATGCATGTATGTTCATGTGAGGGACCTGTGAAGTCCAACAAAGGGCAAGTTATGTGGGAGTGGGGCAGCAGTACGAGGAACACAGCTGCTCACGCTGGGTCAGGTCCCCCCAACCACACCCCTGCCAGCGACCACAGCAGAGTTGAGGGGATGAGGCAAGAGCAAGGACCAGGCCTGGTGGGGAGAGGCCCGGAAAGATGCTTTACATAGTTCTGGCCACCAGATTACAGGCCTAGGCTAGGCCCCTGGGTGGGGGTGTGGGGACTGCCAGGTGCTGCCCCACACGAATCAGGTCTAGAGCCCACACTTTATGCCTGTACTGGCACTGTGCAAGGTGTTCCTGCCAGCAGACCAGGCAAATCCGAGGAGATCAGAGGAGGTCAGGGGAAGGAAGGGAACAGGGGGCCCAAGGGCCATGTGGGGTCTGCTGGACAGGATAGGGTGGGTACTGGGCTCCCCTGGGGCCACCAGGCAGGCCTGGCTCTGCCCTGCTGGGGCCAGCAGCTGGAGGGGAGTAAATATAGCGCGGGGCGTCCCAGCCACATTCCTGGGAGGCCAGCATGGCTCGCCTGCCCACTGCTCTAGGCAGAGCACAGCAGCCAGGGCCCAGAACTGCCACTGCCCTCTTCCCAAACAAACAGAAAAATAAATAAAACCAGCTCTCACGGCCAGCACAGCTGGGGGGAGGGGGCAGGAAGGGGTGGACTCAGGAGGGGGCAGGCAGGCGGACTAGTTGCCACGGTTTCTGTTCCTCTCTGTTCCGCTGGGAAGGCGGAGGCCAACAAAAGAGGAAAATGGAGGAAAAGAGTAAAGAGATGGTCAGAGATGTGAAAGAAGGGGAGAAAATGGCTATGAGAGATGGAGGATGTGACAAGTAGAGGTGTCAGAGAGGAAGGTCGGGAGGGACAGGGAAGATGTCAGGGCCAGTTGGAGGAAGGCAGAGGCAGCCTCGGGTCAGTAATTCAGCAATTCAGCGGCAGGCAGACAAAGGGGGCCTGTGGACTGGGGCAGGGGCTGGCTCTAAGGGCCATGAAATATTAAAGAGCCTAGGCCAATGAGTGACAGAGGTCATAGAAATAAGGAGACTAGCCAGGGAGCTACAGGGACCCTGCACCCCCTCCCCCACCTGTCCCTCTCCACCACCTCCAGCAGAGCCAGTCTCCCCAGCTTTCCTCCTGCTGTGGCTCCTTTCTGTCTTTCCACCCATAAAGAGGACAGGCTGAGAGTAGGAGGGGCCGTGGGGATTAGTGATGGCAGGGGACCTGTGCGGTTCCCTCTTCCCTCTGGCTGATCTGTGCGCAGCCAGCCTTCCAAAGCTGCCAGCCACCCTAGCAAGAAGGGCAGGAGGGCTGTCAGCACAGCCACTGCCACAGTGCCTCCTGGGGAAGGAGTGGGTAGACTTTCAGCTTCTCCTTTACGAAAAAAATCAGCCAAGCCACCACTTTCCAGAGACCAGTGGGGAGGGAACGCCATACCTCAAAGCTCAGCTGAGCCAGCGAGTACAGATCGAGCAAGCCAGCAGGTCATCCCTAAGCCCTCCCACCCCACCCAGGCCCATACCAGCTTCATGACCTTGGTCAGTACCCTTGTCCCTGAGCCCGAGTCTTCACCCCTCCCAGGCTTGGTGTGAGGGGAAAAAAGAAGGCAAGCAATACGTTGAAAACCTGCTGGGGCAGCTGGAACCAAGCACCTGCATGCAGACAACCCTCCCATGCCCCTGTGAGGTCAGGCCTATTACCAGTCCCATTTTACAAAAGGGGAAGAGAAACTCAGAGGCGGAGTGATAGATATGCCCAAGGTCACACACCTGATGATGAGCAGAATAAAGACAGAAACACTAAGTGTAAGCCACATGCTCTTTTCTTCCTTTTCACTGGGGGATATGAAGTCCTTGTCACCATAAAAGCCTACTTTTATTGAATGATGACTGTGGGTTAGCTACTGGTGACGGACACTGCACAAACATCCTCATGTTCATCTGAAAATGGCTTTATGGGGCAGGCACTCTTACTATCCCACTTCAGGGATAAGGAATCTGAGGATCACAGAGAGAACACAACTCACCCAAAGGTCATACATATTCAACTAGACAGTGACTTGGCCAGGATTTGGAGCCAGGTCTGACTTCAGAGTCAGTGTTCAAACACACCTGTCTGGGTGAGGTCAGGGAAGGAGGTTAGGAGGAACCAGTAGAGGGGAATTCAATGGTTTTGTTGGCCTTGAGAATGGACATCATGAAAAGGTAAAAAACAAGGTCACAACTGCTGTGCTAGAGGAAGGCCAGCAACTGCTCTGAGAGCTTGTGGGGGCTGAGGGTGAGGGTACTGCCTAGAGGACTGGCCAAAGTGATCTGCCTGGTCTACCCAGAGCCTTGTGTTATCAGATAACCCAAGGCCCCTCCCCCAGCATGGGAATACTGAGGCTAGTCCAAAAACAGTCAGCAGAGCCCTGTCCTGTTGACCCCCAGAGTTCCAACCTGCACCCCAGGGCCAGTCTGCCAGGAACTGATCTCACCCCCCCCAAGAGCCCCTGGTGCTGGCGGAAGAGGGGCAGGATTCCCTCCCTCCCTTCCAGGCCCTTCCAGCCCAGAGGGAGGCCAGCATCAGAGGCAGGAAATGAAGAAGAATTTGCGATCTAATTGAGCTGGCGGGGGATTAGGCGGCAGAATGCAATTACAGGGGCTGGAGCAGGGCCAGGGGCATTGACACCCCGAGATGTGGCCTGGCCCAGGTGACTGGGCCTAGGCTGTCTCTGGCCAGAGACACCCTACTGGGAGGGTGGGGGAGGACAGTAGACAAGGACTGGGGACAGACGGCTCTTCAGCACACAGAGGACAGCAAGGTTGCAGCTCCATGTAACACTCAGAAACAAGTTTTCCTGGGAATTCTAGCCCAAGAGGAGCCCTGTGGACTTTCACATCCCCATGATATAAACACTTGCTCTCACAGGCTCTGCTCATGCATGTACACATGTGTTCATGTTCCCAGGAAAGCCCCACATATGTATGTTCACTGGCATGGGACAGACTCCCAACCATCAGACACAGAGCTCTGGCCCTTTGCTGCCACTGGCTCTACCAAAAGGGGGGGAGGCTCAAAACAACAACAAAAAAATACACCCATGACCTTAAAATCCTTTTATTCCTGTAATCACAGGCTGCCATCGCCGTGGATACGCGCTGTCACCCCGGCCCCAGCCTGTCTCCCTCCACAGCTTCCAAAACTCCCAGCAGGCAGGCAGACGGGGAGGCTGCCCAGTTACTGCCAGAGAGGGCAGGGAAGGGGAAGGACGGGGTGGGAGAGGTTTGATGCTACACACAATCATACTGAGTCTCAACCAGGGAGGGAGAAATTCAGAAAGACAGACAGATACAGAAAGAGAAAGGAACAGACACCAGTTACCAAAGACAGACACAGACCACTCACTGCCCGCACAGCTCAGATACGCCCACTGCCAGGTTCACACACTTTCCTAATTCAGATACACCACTCAGGAAGCACCAGACACTCCCCGATTTACAAGCATATACAAAACACAGATACAAATCACAAACAAACACCCTACTATATTCCAAGCATACACAACTCAGAATATACATATTCCCAAATTTACAGGGACAAATCCAACTTCAGATATGTACTCAGGTTCATGTACATATGTAATGCAGACACATACAAGTTCTAGATCCGCAGATACACACACTTAGACTTCCACATCCCAAGACAGACAGACACACATTCAATACACCGATTCACAGATATACTTGTCCTGAGTCATAAGCACACACACTGCCCAGATTCCCACACCCCAGGCCAAAAGACTAGATCCACACAACCTCATCCAGCAGTTGACACTGCCTTTGGCTTTAAGGGGTAAGTGGAATGGTTACCAGATTCCTGGGTCTTTGAGTGGGACAGTCCTTTCTCATTGCCTGCAGCCTGGGAGGTGGGCTCAGAGTTAGGGGGAAGTAAGAGAAAAAAAAAAAACTTGAGTGGGATATTCTTGTTGGGCAGTAGCGCGTGAGTAACTGGGGAGGCTTTTTGTGGTCTGGTGAGTTCCAGCTATGAGTGAGAGTTTAACTATTAATACACTTAATCAAGGACACCGCGCGTGCACGCACACACACACACAGAGAGAGAGAGAGAGAGAGAGAGAGAGAGAGAGAGAGAGAGAGAGAGAGAGAGAGAGAGAGGGGGTGGGGAGGAGAGAGCACGAGCGAGAGCGAGGGAGAGAGGCTAGAGGCTAGGGGCTAGGGGCTAAAAGGGAACCAGGTGATGAGGGCAAAAGAGAGACAGCCCTAGAAAAGAAAAAAATGGAAAAGCCCCCAATCAGGGTCCTAGGAGGCGGGAAAGAAGGTGGAGCTTCCACCCTGGGCCTGCCTCCAGAGAAGGGCGGAGTCAGTGATAACTTCTGCAACCCCCGGAAGGGTGGGGCTTCATACTCAGTACGTGCTCAATAAACACACATTGGTCCAATGAATGAACAAGTGAATTACATATACAGAGGGCAATAATAACAATAACAGTGAGCCCTGCCCCATCCTTGGCCAACTGAGGCATGCTCCAGAGCACCATGCTTGGGTAATTCTGACTTCATGGTGGCACCTCTAGACAGGAACTCTAGGAAAGCAGGCCTGGGTGTGGTTTATCAGTACCCCCCCATTCCTCCACCCTATTCTGCACCCTGGAAAGTCAGTCGACCTCCCAAGGTGACCCCCATCTCCATTCCACCCTTCCATAAATAACTAGGTGAGGTCCTAGAAGTGGGGTATTTAAATCCCACCCCCACTCTTCTATAAGCCTCAGTTTCACATTTGCCAAATGGGTAGGAGGCAGGCAAAAAGCTGGAAAGAGGCAGCATGAGTTTGGGGTCACAGTGGGAGCCCACAGAACACAGGCCTATGCTGGCCTGGGCTCTGAATGCAGAATCCTCCCCTCCCCTCCCTTCCCCTCCCCTCCCCTTCCCCCACCCAGCCCAGCCCAGCCGGGTGGACATTCCAGGCCTCACGTGATATAGACGAGGCCGCTGGCCCACGGGTAAGTCAACAGGCTCTGTCGGGGGAGAGATAGGAGGCCCCGGCCAGGGTCACCTGCTGAGCCGAGAAAACAGCCGGGCCCAAATACACACACATAAATAAGGCGCCAACGGACAGCCAGCCAGCCAGCCCAGGGTCTGTCTTCTGCAGAGAAACCTCTGCCCCCACTTTGGAAAAGGGAGGTGGCATGGGGAAGGGAGATGCAAGGCTGGTTAAGGGCTTCCCTGAGAGGGCTTTAGCTCCTGCCAGGATTGGGGGGTGGGGGGGCTTGTACCAAGATCTCGAAGGCTGACAGAGAACTCAGAGACCAACCTCCCTCAGCTGTTACCACTCCTTCCCAGGGCAAAAATCACCCCTCTCCCTCCTCCCAAAGGAGAGAGAACAATTTCCGTTCTGGGAGGGGGGTGACAGCTGCAGAGCGGGCCACTGCCCCCCCATCTCTTGCTTGAGTCTCATCCAGGGAAACTGCTAAATCAACACTACGCAGTAGTAGGTAACGCTGGTCTCAGTCTCTCCGCATCGCTTCGAAAAGGGGTCTGGGAGGAGGCCTCAGGTCCCAGTTCCTGGGTTTCCTTCCCGTGGCTGTTAGAACCCAGGGTACCGGGGTCTTTCGGGAAGGAGATCAGAGTGAGCTGAGGCCAATACACCCCCTGAAAACGTCTAATTTAAATGCTCTCAGTTGCACTGATGGACACCCCCCGCCCCCGCGGGCCAGGGCAGCTGAGGTGGCGCCGGGCGTTCAAATAGCGCTCCAAACAAGTCCGCAGCGACCGCGCACGCAGCCCCCGCCAGGCGGCCCCAGCGGAAAACTTGAAAGGGACTCTGTTTGCCGGCCGCCCTGGGGCGGCTCGGGCGGGGGCGAGGGCCGAGCGATCACACATGCCCCCCTCCTCAGCGCTTCCTGCGCAAACGCGGGGAGAGGGGGGAGGCTGGACTGGCCACAAAACGTAGGGCTCGAACAGCGCTTTCGGCGAGGGGAAAGGCGGAGGAGGTCAAGGAGCTGGCTCTCCGAACCCCCTCCTGTAACTACCCCCAATCCGAAGACACGACTCTCAGACCACCCAGGGTCCAGGGGGCAAGGCAGAGAGTGGCTGCCAACCCTACAGAACCCCGTCGCAGGAGACAAGAAGAGGGAGCGAGTCTTTCTGGATGAGTCTCTATTGAACCCCCTCCCCCAAATCTGCCGGTGCCTCCTTACAGCCCATGGCACCAGCCCAACTCCGCGCACCCCTTCCGATTCCTGAAGGGAAAAAAAAACCAAAATGCGATCTTACTCCCTCATTGGGCGCTTCAGCACTTATGACAGGTCCTGGAGGCGGCCCCCCACTTAAAAACTGGGGTCACTCACTTTCTGTCGATCCTACAAATAAACAAAGCCAGGCGCACCCCGCGCTCCCCGCCGGAAAGCAGCCCATTCTGGGCGAGGACAACTTCCCCCATCAAGAAAATTAACACATTCTTCTCGCGACGATTCGGCCCCTCGCTCTGGGGAACCCAAAGGGAGGGAGAGAATCGGGGCCGAACTTCATGGGTAAATGTGGGGCCAGAGCCGCGAGGCGGGCGCCTGGGACAACCGTCTCCCACAGCTCCGCAGCTAGAGGAACACCCCCCATTCTCCCTCCCTAGCTTTTGCACGGTTCTTGGCCACGCGGGGCTCGGGAGACAGCCTGAAAGACGCCCCCCCGCCAGGCTGGGGAGGAAGGGAGAGGCCGCGGGGGGCGGTGGGGGGGGGCGTGATACTCTTGACGGAAAAAAAAGGTCAAACTTGATCAGCCCGCCAGGCACCCAGCGGACAGCGGGGGCGAGGAGCCGGAGGTGAAAATGTAGAAGTGGTCGCCGCCCCCTCCAAGTGGAGGGGGAGACTCAGCCAAGGGTGGCCCAGGGCACTCAGAGCAGTTATCGTCGCCCCCCAAAACACGGGGCTGTGAATGGGGTCTGATGGGGGGAGTGCGCGCCGGGGATCTCCAATCAGCCGCCCCCGCAGGCGGAGCGCCCGCCCAACATCGAGAGGTGAAGACCCGGGCTCCCGCCACCCCAGCGCCCTCCACGAATACTTGGGGAGGAGACGGTACCCTACATGGAGAGCCCCAGCCCCAATCTAGGGCGCCCAACCCGCAGTTCCCGACTCTAAAACCCTTCTTTTTGTCTGAACTCAGTGATCTGCGACTGAGTCGACTGCGGCTTGGGGAGGCTTGGGTACAGCAGCGGCCACCGAGCGATCACCGGCGCTAGGATTCCCAGCCTCCGGGGTTCCCGGGCTCAGGCTGTGGGCGTCCCCCGCCCCTCCCAAACGCGGACCCCTCCTTCCCCGTCCCTGGTTCTCCGCACCTGAACTTCGGGGGAGCCCGCGCCGCCAAACTTTCCGCCGACTTGAAGCGAACTCCGGCCCCGGCCGCGCATCGGGCCCCGGGGGAGGAGAGGGAGGTAGGCGGGGAAGGGGAGGGGGCCGGCCTCCGGGGGGGTCGGGGGAGGGCCGTGGCCCGACACCTACCGGCTCTCTGAGTCGTCCAAGCCGCCACCGCCGCCGCCGCCGTGAGGCCGAGGGGGAGGGGCGGGGCGGGGAGCTGCGCTCCGCTCTGGGCACCGCCGCCGCCGTGCGCTCCGCTTCAGCCGCGCCGCCCGCCGTGCCCGGTCCGGAGCCGGAGTCACACCGCCGCGGCTGGCCCGAGGCGGGGAGGGGGGGGAGCCTGCAGCACCTGCCCCTCCTCCCCCTCCCCGCGGCCCAAATTAAAAAACAACAAAAAGCAACTAATCACCCCCAAGCGGAGCGCGGCACGGCGCGGCGGGCGGAGGGCGCAGCGTGAGGCGCCCAGACTCAGCAGGCGGCGCGCATGGCTGAGCGCGAGCTGGGCAAGGTTGGGACGCTGGGCCCGGCTTTGGGGGCAAGGTTCGGCGGTTCTTCTTGCTCCGCTCGGGCGCCTGCTCTCACCGCCGCCGCCGCCTCTGCTGCCGCCAGTGCCGCCGCCTCTACATCCCCGCTCGGGCTCCGCCGCCTCTGCCGCCGCCGCCGCCGCCGCCGCCGCGCGCCCGCCCGGGCAGGAGCTCTGAACGCTGCCCGGGGGCTGCTGGCAAAACCCGGACCGGACTCGCCGCTCCCTCCTCCTCCCCCCCCCCCACCTCGTGTCCCCTCCCTCCTCCCTCCGCCTCCCAGCGCAGCTCTGGCCACTTGGACGCCGCAGGCTCTGAGACAGGAGCCGCAGCCACTGCGCCTCGAGCTCCCAGTGCTCTGAGGAGGTCGGCCGAGGCTCAGCTCCCCAGAGCGCCTCGTCTTCACCTCTTTTTCCGCAACTTTAAAAAAAAAGAACACTTTCCCCCGTTTTGTGAGGGGTGCGTGGGCTTGGACACACACCTTAGGTTGAAATCTCCGACCCTCTGACCCCTCTCTTCAGATGGCCGGAAAGCTGTGAGGACCTATAGGAAGAGTATGGCCTCGCCCCTCAGCTCAGGTGCGTGTAGGGACCACATCTTCTGGCGGAGGGCACTTGGAGCTAGACGCGGGTTCGAAGACCCTACCCTTCCCAGAGACCTTTACCCGACTCGGTGAGCTCTGGTTCCCGGGAGGAAAGGGGCGGAGATTCCTGTCCCCATTTCACAGATGAGGAAACTGATCCGAGAAAGGACATTGTGCGTCCTGGCGCCTGTCCACGCCCTAAGTCTTAAGGCTAAGGCATTACATTGTGGTGTCCCGAGATCGTGGCCTACGAACTCCGAGCCTGAAACGGTGCCTGGCACGGAGCATCGTTCAACAGACACTAGTTGAAAGAGAAAACAAAAGTCCAGTGGCTACAGATTTGGACTCGCATATCCTAGCCCTTCGCGCTCCCTCTATCTGCCTAGCTTGGGCTAATGCTAGTATGGCTGTGGGAATCCTCGTCTTGCTATCTCGGGGACCCATAGAGTAAATCCAGGCTAGTATAATCCCAAACTGCAGATAATTCCAAAATGGAAAGTTCTGCAATTCTGCGGAATTCATAGGGGTTGGTTTGTGTTTCCTCTGCGGGGAAGAGAAAAACAAAGCTCCCCAACCTGAGACCCTGGAGGCTGGGGGCAGGGGGCAGAGCCGTTGGGTAAGTCTGCCTAGAGTTAAACGTTGAGGGCTGTAGATCGATTGGGGCCTAGATAACAGGGAGTTAACTGGCTACGCGGGTGCCTCCAGCCACATGCTCAGCCTCGGTGGGAGAAGCGAAACCAGCTCCCACCTCGCTACTTCCTCTCTTCTGTGCAGCCTGCCTGTCTCCCAGACAGGCCGGGACCTTGAGGTTGGGTCTCTGGTTAGCAGCCCTGCTGCCCACCCTCCAAGCCTTCTAAATTTGGCCTTGGGACCTTGACCCAGGCAAGGGGTAGGGGAGTGAGGGAGGTATTAAAGGTCAGAGTTCATTTGGAATGTGCTGCCTCTCTACCCCTCCTGACCACCCATCACAGGGAGTGACCCCCCTCCTCAGACATTGTGGACACCCCTGCCTTCCTTCCACAAATGCTGAGACGTGTCCTCCCTTAACTACTTGCAAGGAATGGCTCCCTAGAGGAGGTGTTCAGCCTCTCCTCTCTTCTCTCCTCTCAACTCTCCAGCACCCTTCCTTATATCCAAACCAAACAAACATACCATGTGAGTGAAAGCAAGGTACTTTCTCTGGGAACAATTTTAAGATAAATGAACACCTCTAGGTTATCTATCACCCCTAAAACTGCTTAAGGACAGACATTCTAGGTCCCACTCTGATTGTCAGGTACTGTGTTGGCACTGACCATACAAGGAAAAAGGGAGGGTCCTAGGTCTAGATGCTCCAGGATCTCCAAATACTTAGTCTATCTCCATCTACCTTTTCTGGGGAAGCTGAGGCACAGACTGTGAGGGACACCTTTTCCCCAGGAGTTAGCAGCAGACCTCAGAGGACTAGGACACAAGAAATGAAGTTCAATCCTACAGGGCTCCTGAGGGAGAGGTCAGTGCAGAATCAAGTTTGCACACCTGAAAGAAGTCCCATGCTGGCATCTGTGGGCCGCGAGGGGAGTAGTAGTTCCATCTTAGGGAATTACTGTTACTTGTCCACCTTTTTTGGAGACCTCTGCCCAACTCAGATGAGCAAAGCCAAGGGGATACGGGATATAATGGATATGAGCCAGGTGATCCCAATGGGGACTTTCTCAGGAAATAGGTGTTGGTATATACCTGGCCCAATTTAACAGGAGGATCTAGGAGTCTTCCCCTGCTCCTGGAAATTAAGAACTTGGGGGAGACCCAGACCCTCCCCTACCCAACCCAGGCAGGAACCAGAGAGGAGAGGGGCAGAAATGTCCACATGGAAAAGGCAACATGAACAGGAAATGTCATGTGCAAACCATGCACATAGAACTCTCCAAAATGAGGCAAGTGGTGAATACCCAGGAAGGGTTGGGTGTGATGTCTGGCCTTGGAGGAGACCGTCCCTACCCCAGCCCCCTTCCACAAGAAGTGAAGCCACCCTGGTTTACTACTCCCTCCTTTTTCCCTGCTTCCAAAGAGGAATATTTAAGTTTCACATTTTTATTCAATCAATCAGCATAGATTCAGGAAGCAAGTTCCTTAAGTCTCCAGTACCTTTCGGGGAGAAGGGCCCTGTCTTTTGGGAAGGATCGTGTCAGTCCAATATCCTGGATCCAGCTTTCCTGGATGCTGGTTATAATATGCATGGCCGGCATTTATGGAGCCCTTCCCCTGGCCACGGCATTGTGCTAAACAGCTAGGATGCATTAACTCATTTAATCCTTATATCAGCCCTAGTAATAGTATCATCCTCATTTTTCAGATGAGGAAACTGGTACCAATGTTGTCCTAACCCCTGAGATCTGCTGTCCTAGTAGGCTTCTCACATACACATCTGCCCTGGGATTCACCTGCTTCACATGCTGTAGTGATTCCTCAGCCCACATCCCTTCCCCAGCTTGGCCTGGCTTCCCTAACCAGCCCCATGCCTCCCTGAAATTCCTGGGTCCTGCTGACCACACACCCCAAAACCTCTCTTCAAGTTTCCATGGCTTTGGGTGTTCCCTCTGTCCAGAGGGCCTTAATCAAGCTCACCTCATGAACAAGAGCATGTGTTATCTCCACTGGGAACCTTCTCTGACCTCTACTCCCAGCCTCAAAGTTTGGCCCATATTTACAGAGCCACCACTAACTAGTCTTTGTGCAAATTGAAAAAAATTACGCACTTTTGGCAGCAGGTCATGGACTGTCTTTCAGTCTTTTTTGCTCCCTTTGCCAGGTTCCTTTTTAGTGCAGGCACTGAGCAACTGTACTCTGGCCTGGCTTGAGGGCCCCTCTTCTGTTCCCTCTTAGGTCAACAGTGACCACACTGCACAGGAATAGCTTTTATTGCTCATTTGTCTCCCTGTCTCCTCACTACCACCACCCATGGAAATTCTTTGAGGGGAAATGAGAGTCTCCTACCTCTCCTGGGTCTGAAGCCTGGCACTAAGTAGCCCGCATCTTTCTGAGCACTTGCTATGAGTCTGGCATCACATTAATTGCTCTCTGTGCATATGCTTATTTAATTCTTGGATGCAGACTCCAGTTTAAGGTTACAAAGTAGCAAAATCAGGATTTAATTCCATGCCTTGTCCGAGGGACCTGCCTTTTCCATGACTACCATTTATCAGCTGATGTCAGTCATTGATTAAACATCCAATGGCTGGGAAATGGCTGCACACGGGCATATAGGAGTTTGGGTCTCCAGTAAAGATGGCCAGTCTGGAGCCTGGCCTAATGTCTACCCCTCTTGAGTCCCAGTTCCCTCACTTGTGCCACAGAGGGTGGGAGCAAGGGCATGTGGAGTCCTATCTCAGGGCAGGGTGCAGGGCACTCTTCAGTGAAGTCACACTGGACAGTGTGACCTCAGCCAAAATCCCAGGGCAGGCCTGGGGGTGCCAATAGGGGAGGGGAAGAGAGGAACTTAACTGCCCAGACACAGACCCATGCCTTTGGGTTCTCAGCCCTCACAAATGGGGCCATTGGTTCTTAAGTCTCCCCATTTCTGCCCCCATGACCTTTCAAGGGACAAGAGAGCTGTGAAACTAGAGAGAAAAATCAGAAAAGCCAGATTTATCTCTTAGGAGGCCAAGGCCCACTCATTCCTGAGAAGTAAATTGGGTGCCATTGTACCCCCCACCCCCCACCTGACCCTGAGCTGTATAAACAGGGGGAAAGGGAGGAGGTCAGAGCGGGAGAGCTCCAGTTCTAGAACAAAATGACTCTCAGGTGAGGCTGGGAGGGAGCAGAGATCAGGCCAACACGCACACTCACACTCCATATCCCCTCCCCCCAGGCACAGCTACACACGTGCCACAGACAGACATAACCCCATTCTCTGCCAGGCACAGGAAACTCAGCTTTTAAGTGGAAGGGGGGAAGGGGAGTGGGGACAGTCCAGGGGTGTCTTGTCCCTCACTGTTACTCTTGACTGCTCTAGGCACAAATCATGGTTTAACTCTCTCTCTTATGGGAGTGGGACTGCGTGCTCTCAGAGGCCAAAACTGTGGCTCCAGACCCCTGCCCCCTTGCCAAAGGCCCCAGACCAGACCCAAGGGGAAGGGCACCTTGGGCATCCCAAAGCCCGCCTGACCCGAAAGTGCCCTACCCAAGACCTGCAGGCTAAGGTGGGGTAGTATGGTAAAGGGGTGGGGCTCGGCCTCCCCTCATAGACCTGGCTGCACATGGCAGAGCGAGGTGGTAAATGCCCCTCACACTGGGACTTTTGATAAAAGGGGACTGAGCCTCTCTCCTCAGACCAGGGGACCCCACCCACCCACCCCTACTCTGCCTTCCCCTTCAGACTCCAAAGAATGGGGAGCTCAGACAGTGCCTGGGGGTGGGCCCGGAACGAACTGCTCTTTGAACTGGCGGGACTGGTTCTGTGTCTAGCCACCTGGGCAGTCACGGGTTGCCTGCCAGGCCTGGGAGGAGGGAGGCCTCAGGAAGGGGCCCCTCATAAATTGTTAACTCCCAGAGAAGCGGCCGCCGCCGCCGCAGCCCAGCCGGGTCTCCTCGGGCCCCACCCCAGTCATGACTCTGGTCCTCAGAAAGCCCACCCCTAGGCCAGAAGTCAGCTTAGAGGTGAGAGCCAGAGGTGCCAGCACCTGGGCAAGTCCCTCCCTCAACAGTGAGGAGGGAGGTGGCAGGAAGGGAGGGAGTGTGACTGTGGAAAGGCACTTCTAAGTTCAGAGTGTCTCACCCTAGTTTGCCCTCCAGCCTTCCTGCTGCTGTCCTGACCTTTGCCTCTTTGGGGAGAGGGTCAGGAGCTCTGGGTGGGCCTCCTGGGGCAGCCCCGGGACAAGCCCCAACCCTGTCAGACCTTTATTCTCCCCAGGGAAATCATTATGCCAGTCCCACCCACTCTACCTCAAGGCGTTAGCCAGGACTAGAATGAATGTTGAGGGAAAGAACTAGATACGTCAGAATTGGGATAGGACCCTCGGCTTCCTGGTAGTGGGGTAACCCAAGGAAATAGTAAAGGCTGCCTTTCTGGAGGCATTGTACTAAGTAAACCCATTACCTACTTGGTAATCTGTTTAACAATCACATTCCCTTTTTGCAAATCAGGAAACTGAGGCTTTAAAAGGAGGGTAACTTACCTCAGCTGTAGCAGCTGTACAGGAATGGGCCAGGACTTGAACCAGTCTTGTGCTCTCAAGCTGAATCCTTGAAGGGTTCTCTTCTCAAATTCCTCAACTACAGGTGAGGAAACACCCTAAAGGCAAAATGGGCTGGACGTGCCCCCTCTCCCAGTGTCTCAGGTGTGGAGGGGCCTGATATGGGGCAGGAGAGGAGTGTATGTGGGCAGGAGACTGGCAGTGTGCCCCACCACCTCTCTCTGCGAGGCCCTCTAGGGCAGCTCTCCCCCAGGCCACACACTCCCAGGCGCTGGTGCTCCCCAGGCCCCACCCCGGAAGAGTTCTGCCCCAGACAAGCTAATGTGGGGGAATGGATGGTGTCGCCACCCTTTTCGTTAGGGAGGCATCTCAAAAGCAAGGAGAGATGGAGGCAAAAAAGAACACTAAAAAAGCAACCAACTTTTAATAGAGATTGCAGATTCAGAAAAGATTCATAAGTGAAATGATTCCCTGAGGAAATATAAAGTTACTTACGGCACGGCTAAATTGGGCATGCTTCAATCAGGGGCTGTTGAGAAATCATTAAGACATACAAGATGCTCTTTTGGATACATGTGAGCTCCATCAGGAGGGTTGGTCACTGCCCTAGTTAGAGGGGCTGTGGCCCTGAGCTGGCTTGGCCTCCTGTGTCACCTCCTCCCATGTAGACCCATGGCTGGGGAAAGAGAGGAAAGTGGGGAGGAACCCTACCTGCCAGGCCCAAGAGCCACGGGCCAGAGGTTGCCACTGCCCCCAGGGGCCCAAAGACTCTAGCAGGGAGAGTGGAGCAGAAGGGATTATGGTTAGGTAGAACTTTTTATGGTTTGAAGTCGTTTTTTCCCCTTTCCAACAACATAATGGGGTATGGCAGGGCAAGGACTACCTACTTCCCCTGAAACACTAAAGAGGGGACCCCCTCCTTCATTTCCCTGGTCCCTTTTCCTAATCCTTGGCTCAGCCTGAGGAAGCAGACACCTTACTTGGACACAGGAGAAGGACGAGAATGCCCTCTCGGACCTGTGTCTGAGGGCTTTGCAGGTCACTCTGGTCCTTCTTTCAGGGGACTGGAGGAGTGAACCACCCAGGGGAGTTTTCAAGGATGATCACTAGCTTTTGAGAGGACATTCTTCTCTCCCCATTGCAGCCACCTCCATTTCTTCCGTGGCAGGCTCATCTGGTCTCTCCTCTCCCATACAAAGGGGTCATTATGCCTCTTGCTTTTCCTATGCCTAGGACTTTCAGGGTGAAGCTAGAATATCAGTGAAACAGCAAGGATCTCTGCTAAATACTGATCACGCTGTCCCTTCTGTGCACTCCTGGGGGCTAGGACTCCTGGGGCCTGGGACAGGGTCAAGGCCTCCCTCATCTCTGTGGCCTGGTCTCTGGTTGGTGTTAAATAAATGTTTACTTAAGAGGAGGGAGGGAATCAGGAACGGCTGGGCAATTCGTCCCATGGGAGTGGGTATAGTGGAGAAGGGAGACTGGACAGGGACGGTAATGGCAGTCCCTACACCCATTTTCTTAAGCCCATCTGCCTGGACAGCCCCCTCCTCTGTCAAATCATCAAGGAAGTCAAGAAACTCGAGCCGCATGGTGGTGGCCACGATGCCTTGCCTTGTGGGTGACCCGAACCCGATCCTGGCCAGGCCGAGGCACTATTTTAAACCCCAGCCCCAAGCTGCCGCCTCAGCCTTCCTGACCCATCTCTGGTTACAAAGCCACTGCCCACCTCCCAGCCACTTCCTTCTCCCTACCCTGGGACCCCCTAGGCTGGTGCCAGGTTCAGTGTGTCTTGGGGCAACCCTGCTCTCTGTGGGTGCCTGTCAACTGGCACCAATGCCCCTCTCTGTCCCCTAAGCCTTGTCCACTTAGCACCCTCCTCTCTCTACCCACACAGGGACCCAATGACCTGTATTCTGACTGAAATCTCCCCCATGATAAGGGTTCTCTTCTATGGGAATAAGGCTCACCCTGGCCAGAGAACCTGAAATGTTGGGCCAGGGCCAAAGAATGACGCCCAGGGTAGGGTGGATGCTATAGGAGGAAAGGAAGTAGGTTAGACATAAGTAGGGACTTCCCAGCAGTGAAACTGTGCACTATAGAACTTCCCCTCACCTCAATGGCTGCCTGCCGCTTGGGCAGGAAGAGGAAAAAGATGACTCCAGAGGGAGTCTGGCTCAAGGGCTTGTGGGTTGGGGGACTCAGGCACCATTTAGCCAGCCCACAGTGTCTTCCTCCCTCCCCTTCCTGGAGGGGACAGCTTGGCACTCAGGTGGCCCAGCTGTCAGCTGGCTGTGCCTGCTGGACTTGTGTCCACAATCCTCCTACTCTGGGCAGTAGCCCCCACTGGCTCTGAGGCCTGCCAGCCCCACCCCCAGACCAATACTGGTATAGAGGGAGGCAGCAGACATTGCCAGGACACCAAGGGAAGTGAGGAGGGTGATCATCCATGCTGGCTCCTCCACCTCAAGCTGGCTGGATAGAAGGCCTCCCAGGCAGCCTGAATATCTCCCTATGACCGCACCCACTCCCTCAGCCCATGCTGTGTGGTAGTCCAGCAGCGAGGTGTTGGCATAAGCCTGGCGCAGCTGAGCAGTGACATCAACAGCTCTGCCATCTCAGGCAAGCATGGTTCCCTCCAGCCTGGTAGTCAGGGCAATGAGGGCTGTATGTGTGTGTGTGTGGGGGGGGGGGGGGGGGGGGGGGGGGGGGGGGGGGGGGGGGGGGGGGGGGGGGGGGGGGGGGGGGGGGGTTGTTCCCACCTTCATGGGCCTGAGACAGCTGGGGACAGGGTGTTCTAGAAACTTCCCCCTCTACTATTGCAGAGGCCCTCTGGCATCCCTTTGGGGTCCTGGCAGCCCCTTCCAAACCAGGGAGCTGGTCCTGAGGTTAGACCAGTGGTTCTCAAATAGGGCTGATTTTTGCCTCCCAGGGGACACTGGGCAATGTCTGGAGACACTTTTGGTTGTCAAAACTGCTGCTACTCGCATTAATGGGTAGAGACCAAGGATGCTGCTAAACATTCTATAATGCACAGGACAAATAATTAAATGGCCCAAAATGTCAACAATGCTGAGGCTGAGAAACCTTGGGAAGAACTTCCCTGACTAATCTGGGAGCCTGGAAGGAGGCAGGAGGCAGGATACATCACACACACATACGCGCACACACACACACACACACACTCATGCACGTGTGCATGCACACACACACACTCACTCACACACACACACAGGCTCACCATCTCCCACCCCCACAAGCAGAGAAGGCCCTACTGCCTTTACGGCTTCAAAGGCCCCTTGTGGCCTAAGGAATGTGGTAGGCCGCCTGCCTGCCCATTTACCCACCCACCAGCCTCTAGGCTTGTTAGAAAAAGTGCCCATGATAGGGGGCCTGGCAAAAATCTTCATCTGCCCATGGAGGGGGACTGATATATCCCACCTACCAGGCAAATTCTACAGAGGGCCCCCACCAAGAGAATTCTGGACCTATGGAAAAGCATGAGGGCTGCCCTACCCCTTCAGACCCATCCCCAGAGGTCTGGCCCAGCCTGTGCCTGGTTAGGAGCTCTTACTTCCTCCTCCTTCTCATCTCCCTGCCACCTCCCATTTCTATTTAGGAGGCAGCCATGGTAGCTCTGCTTTCGTCTCTGGTTTCCTAGGGAGCTCTGCTGAAGCAGCCCAGACTCCTTGGGTCCATCTGTCAGGGAGGCTGTTCCGCCCCATCGATTGCTGTTCCCAGGGGGCTGTTCTGCTCGAGGGACCCAATGTGGCGGCCAGATAGGAGGGAACCACACTGATAAGAGGGGGCTGGGGGCAGTTGGCAGGCAGGCAGAGCTGAGGGAGGCTGACACTTCAGTGAGAAGGAACAAAGCTAGACAAGCATGAGAAATGCAGAGGGCCAGGGGCATCAAGGCAGGCGAGCTGGTTGGAATGACCTATGAAACCAGCTGGCACCCTCAGGACCCAGTTTTGCCTTTGGACACACCAAATTCCCACTTGCAAAGACAACAATAGCTGACGTTTATTGAGCAGGAACAGTGTGCCCAGCACTGGATTGGAGGCTTTGCACACCTCTTGTTTTCATTTGAGGCTCACACCCATCCAAAGCAGGTGCTGTTATTCTCCTGACAGGGAAGAAGCCCAGAGAGGATGCAGCACTTGTCAGCAGCCACACAGAGGAGCTGGAGTTAGATTTGGAGGCAGGTCAGCCTGGCTGTGCCCCAGACAGACAGCCAGGCCTAGGGCAAGGAGGCGTGTCTAGCCAGGCAAGAAGCCCTGCCTGCTGCCTCCCCATGGAGCCGCCTCCTCCCCTGGGCACTGTGACATCTGCCCCGCTTCCCGGCTGAGACAGCTGCCCAGAGCCACGTCAGCACTTCCACCGGGGAGCCTGGAAACTGGCTCTGGCCTCTGGGCAATGGGGGACCAGAGAGGCTGAGAGTCCCTGACTGGGTGGCTCCAAGAGGGTGACCCACTCTGCCCAGCAGGTGCTGGGTCGGGTGACTGTGGGCTGGGTTTCTGAGCCTCAGTTTCCCCTGCTCACACATGAGTGTAGGTGGTGGTGGCTTTGGGAAGGGGCTCAGAAGAGGATTCAGTAGCATCCTGGGTGAACAGGGTGCAGACATCCCCACGCAGCTAGAGTTTTGGGGGGCACTCTGGACACTGGGGCCAGGTGGTCATTAGGCGGGGCTCACGGGGGAGGGGTGAAGGGGGAGAGGTGTCTGTGCCAGGCCCAGCTCCGCACCCTGGCTGGCTGAGGCCAGAGATAACCGGCGCCTCCCAGAAAATCATTAGCATCTGTTTGGGCCACAGCAAAGTTGGCCTGCTGGCGCCTCCACCCGCCGGAAATGGCCCGCACCCCCACCGGGGCTCACTGGCGCAGCGACTAGGCACATCCTTTCCCAGGTCTGAGCTCACACTGGTGTGGCGACAACATCTACCCACCAGGCAAGGCGGGGTCTGAGTGCAGGGCAGCAGGCTGGGCAAATGGGGTCCCGCCGCGCCGTCGGGGGCATACTGGCGCGGTGTGGACGCTCCGGTCCGCGCTCTGGGCGATCCAGGCCGACTCTTGGCGGCACCCGTGCTGGCGGCAACCCAGGGAGTGTGTGGAAATGACACCGCCAGGGCGGCGGAGATCCCCCCTCCTGACATTGGCTGGAAAGTGGAGCAGCTCGTCAGGGACAATCAATGGCGATCGATTGCTGCGAGGCTCGGGCGGATGGTGCGGAGGAGGGGCGGCGGGCCGATGGGGGCTGAGGTCAAACAACACACAGACCCGCAAAGGGAAACAGCGGCACAGAGGGGTCACATGGACATACAATCCGCACAGGGAAACACCACTCTGGGCCACTGCCACCACAAAGGAGGCACATGGAGTTACACCACACCCTAACAGTCGCTGACACAAGTCAGGACACAACGGGGTGGAGGTGGAGGGGAGTCAAACAAATGGTTTGCGTGCATACACACGATAGGGTTACAGACACACAATACAGTGGGTCACACTATCACACAACCAGTTCACTTCACAACAGACCCTCATACACCACAACTGATGTCCCCAGACACCCATATCATACATTATGAGTCATACATTCCACTAGCTAGTCTCAAACACACAACAGTAGGGAGTTACATACTTGAGCTGAACAAGGTCACACAACGAAGCAAAAAAGTCACACAGCCAAATTATACATCATCAGCACCACCTTAAAGAACATGGTCAAATGGGCCTCACACTATGCAACAATATAATGGTGCCCCACACTGGCAACACAACAGGATCAAGAGACCAAGTACACAACAGGGCCACACACTACCCAAATTGCATCCCAGCAACTAAGACACAGATGCAGCTGTTTCACATTCCCCTACATGAATATAATATGTCACAATAAACAAACATTGTGGTACAGGCAAACCAGCATTGACTCAGACTAACAAACTCTGCAGGTTTGTTAGCACCAGGCCAGGCACCTGGTGAGTACTCAAAACACAGGGAGTGCAGAGTTCCCTGGTGGTGTGGTGGCTTAAGGCTTCGTCGTTGGCGCTGTCAACACTGCGGCCTGGGTTCGATTCCCAGCCAGGGAACTACCCACATACAAAAAACAAACAAAAAACACAGGCAGTGTTGAGGTCATTATTAATGGTTATAAGAGAACTGTCTGTAAGTATCCATGTAGTATGAAAAACAGGCATTTATGGCTGGATATTTTTCCAGACAGCCTTTGTATATTAGTAAGTCATATCAATATAACGACTACCATTAATATATATACACACATATATTACACACATCTGGGAAACACAACTTACACTGCTGTACTCATGCATACAGTGGCCATACATGATCACTTTCCGTAGTCCACAGCCGTAATGGCCACATACACTCTCTCACCAGGTGCATAGCTGCTCCAATCTCTCACCAGGTGCATAGCTGCTCACCCTATTTCTTACATTTCACAAAGTTGTAGAACACAAAGCACCTCCCCGCTAACAGTGATCCACTCAGTTACACAAGGTCCCAGAACCTCCTACATAACTCCCTTAAGGACCATCCCTAAATCAGTTGCTCTCTCCATTCCCCTATTTCCCTACACAAACGAAAGCATCAGTTCCAGAGCCCTCAAAAACCTCCCAAGTCCAAGTCCAAATCCAAATCCAAAGCAGAAACAGAGCTGCTCCCCCCCACCCCGACTCCCTCCCACTCCTAGTGGTGCACGCACGTTCGTTAGGAGGAGCAGGGCCAGATCGTCATCCCTGCCACACGCCCTTATGGGCCACTCCTGTGGTTCCAGTGTAAGGCCAGCTGGGCCGTAGTCCTCACTTCCTCCCATTAAGAACTGGGCCCTCCCAAGGGCTTCCAGGAATTCCTTGCAGCCAGGGAGCTCCCCCTAAAGGTTCCACCTGGAAAGACTTCCAACATCCCCTAGTTTTGCTTGGTTGTGTGAACTTGGCTAATTCCCCAACCTCTCTGTGCCTGGATGCCAAATCCTGCCTGCTGATCCAAGACTCCAACACCCTCCCCCCACCATGTGCATGTATGTGCACGTGTGCATAGACACAGACACACACGACACATGCATACACTTTTTTTATTTTGGTGGTTCCCTGGCTGGGAATTGAACCTGGGCTGTGGCATTGAGAGCTCTGAAGCCTAGCCACTACACCACCAGGGAACCCCCTGCATACACTCTTTAACTTGGGAAAGAATTGTAGGATCACTAGGTGGCCCATGACCTAGGGCAGGGGAAGCAAGGAACCTGGGCTGTAGGCAGCGCTACAATTACCCATGGATCATCCTTTACCCTCATCTTTCAGGTAGGTCTGAGAAACAGATGGGGAAGGTCTGGCCTCCCTCCACATAATCCTCTACCTCATGGCTGGAGGCAACTCTTCCTACCATGTGCTCTAGGCTTTTATTCACCAGAAGAGGTAGCTGGACTCCCCTTTTGTCCCCAAGAGAAGCAGAGGGACAAACCCTAGGCAAGGACACACAGGCTTGCCAGGCACATCCATCTAAATGCCTACCCATTTTGTTTGCGGATACACTCTTAAAAGCCTTGCCAAGTATGTATGTGAACAGTGGGTAGTGGGTTCCAAAGGGGCCTAGATGGCCTGCTCCAAGTGCCTGGGTATCCCAGGAGCTGGTCCTGTTCAAAGAGGGGCAAATCTCTGGTTTGTACAGAAACCCAGGAAAAGATGTCCCACTGTCCATACCTCCCTCCCTGAACCCATTAAGCACCCACAACCACAATACTTTAATTTGATAGGGTCATTTCCCACCAAACATTACCTATGGGTCAGGCGAGGGGTCAAGTGTCCATTTTCTAGATGAGAAAACCAAGCAAAGGAAAAATAAATTAGTTGCCCAAGAATGTAAAACTGAAAGATCATGGGCCTGTGATTCAAACCCAGACTTGACTCCCGTGTTATAAGGTTACACAGCTCAGGCTCACACCCATATGCATAAACACTGAGAAATGTTCATGCTCACAATTCTCACACTCACAAGTTCCTGCACACATGGGGAGCCCCCTCCTGTACATACTGACATACACAGGCAGGCTTATACTCTTTCACGCCTGAGGCCTGTCAGCCACATTCTCCATGGCTGCCTCCCTCCAACGGGGACAGGGGCAGGCAGGGAGTCCACATTCCCAGGTTTCTGCCCTGACCCTGACCCCCCCCCCCCAACCCCCACTCAGAACACACATTCCTCCTGCTGCAGTCAGATAACCAGCCCCAGAGGGAGGCCTGGGGGAGAGCAAGACATTCTGGGGGCCAGACTGCTGACCCTATTCTGGGTTGCCTAAGCTCTGCTCTACTGCCTGGATCTGGCAAGGTAGGAAACTAGCTTTCCCTGTAGGGAGCCTCCAACACTCGTCAGGCTAGACCCAAGGTTTCCCTCTTTATTCCAGCAACAATCTTAGGCCCAGAGCTTCATGCTCCAGAAAGGGCTATCAGAGGTGTCCCAACTCATCCTTTGGAAGCAAAATCCCTTGTAAGGTTAGGAACTAGACCAGGACCTGGGGCACCCACAGGACCCCTCTCTCCTTCCCCTCGTAAGAGTCTCTAAGCAGGTGAAAACCTGGGCTCCAGGCACCAACAGCACCTAGCAGCTTTCTCCATCTGGGGGTAGTGAGGGTTAATTCTCACAGCTCTGTTTGGGGTACAAACCACTTGTCGAAATTAACAAATCTGGAGCTATTTGCATACCCAGATGGCCATCTCTGGAATTTCAAAGAATTCCCTAAGAAGAGGCAGCTGGCTTCCGGCAGTGGCCCTGGAGGCTCACAGATGTTTGGCTGGAAGACTGGGGGAGCCTGGGCCCCAAAACACAAGATAGACTGAAAAGGACAAGGGAAGAAAACTTCACAGGTCCTATCACCAGCCCCCAGCTCTGTTCCTCTAGTCCCCAAGTCCCCATCCCTCAGGTTATGAAAAGTCTTGTCCAGGGCAAATGAGATTGGGATAGTTGGCTAGGGTCACAGGGACTGCCTGCCTCTGGGGAAAGGCAACCTTGGGCACCAGGCAGTTGCTAGAAATATGAACTTCTCTGTTCACATGAAGCAATGGACAGGACTTTGCCCATGTGCACCCTGCAGCCAAGGGGCAAAGACCCTGGCCTGGACCCCACTAACCTGTCCACACAGGGATATGGTTACTATACCAATGGGGAGGGAGGGGGTGGCAGCCTGATACATCTGACAGGGTTTGGGGTGGAATATTGACTGTCCTGTTCTTTAACTGTAATTAAGGCTATGATGGAGTCTGACTGAGCTAGGCACTGGCCGTTTATCCAGTTTTAGATAAAATGTGAACAAAGCCAAATCCAAACAGGCCTCCCCACCCCAACAAAAGCCCCTCTCAGGTTCTATCCAACACATTTACTGACCACGCATCCTATAGTTGTTACAGCTGTGGGTCGCCACTGCCCTCTGCTGGCCACTTAAGCACTAGCATCTACTCACACAGCTCACTCCCTACCCAAGCAAATACACTTCAGTCACCTCCTCCCATTGGTGGGCACAAAAACTTGAACCCATCTGTCACCTAAAGTCAGAGATTGTCAGGGGGCAGGATAAACAAGGACAAACCCAGGGACACACTGTGTCAGAGGGTGCATCACAGAGGAATTGTCCCCTTCCCCAAAATTAGTATTTGAAACTTCTAAAATGAGTGCCCTTTCTATCCAACCTGGAGGTTGAGTTCACCCTCATGGAAAACAATGCCTGTGCCATTAACATGTTACAATGTACCAGAACCTTCCCTCACCCCTGCCCTCTTTGTCTCTTCCAAAGGAGGTCCAGGCTGAGGTGACCTGGAACCATCCTTGCAAAAAGCTCCATTTCTTTGGCAGGTTTGACAAAGCTCTGGTTCCCTTGCTCTATTACACTGCAGCAGGTGACTCAAAGTCCTGGGTATCCTCTGAAACAAAGTCAGCTCCCCTCGACTCATAAGTGTAAAGTCCTCCAAGCACCCACACCTTTCAAAGATGGTAGTAACGCTGATTGGAGGTAGGTAAAACTGCCCAGAAAGACATAACCAGTATGCCCCTTAGTTAGCTGAGGGGCACTCCAGACAGCTATTATCAGGTAGGTAGCCTCATTTTTGTCAATTACCTCAAGTATGGAACATCTTTCCCATCCTGAGATGGTACTGGCTCTGGAGCCCAAATGTCAGGTTTTATTTGTGAGTTGTTTCTAGAAACCTCCAAGTCGGAGGGTCCCAAGGAGCATTAGAGTTTCCAAAGCTTCCCTAATTTCCTATGGAAAACTTCAAAGCTGAGAAAGCTGGTAATATATAAGTAGTTGGTCCTGAGGTCAGCAAAACTACCCATGCCACCCCCACTCATTCTCTAGGGGCCCTACAATTTAGGGTAGGGATGTACCCTTTACGAGTCAGGGTTTTTCAGTACTTAGGAAGAAATTCAAATAGGAGAAGTGGCTTAGGGCAGGGAGAGAGGTGCCTGGGCAAATGGTAGCTGCCACCCTCATATCCTTAGAAGTCTGAAAGGGAGCACAGCACCTTCACTAAGGCTGGCACTGCTCTTTTTCCTGGACAGCAATCATGGGAGGCTTGGCCCAAGCAATGGGCGGCTCCTTCTGAGCCTTCATGTGCTTTCAGAGTACACTGCAGGGCAATCAAGAGACCCAGCCCTGAAACAGGCGGTTCTACCAATAACAACATATACACAAATCCCACTCAACTGAAAACAATTTGGTGGTCTTGACGCTGGCATTTACATAGTTCTATACTGCTAAGAGGCAGGTTACATTTGGCCTCTGATCAGGTGCAGCGCCACCAGTAATTCCAAGATGAAAAGTGATCACCGGTCACAAACATGTCTGACTCTTCCTCTGCCCCAAGCAGCCCAAGGGCAATCACCGAGAAAGACAAGACTGGTGATTGTGTAACACATTCCGCCACTGAGCCCCCGGTAGTAGTCCCAACCTTTGAGCCTTCCCACTTATGACAAAATATGGCGACCATAAGGGAATGAATATTGTGAATATTAATCCTAACAGTGTGGTCCCATGGCCAGTTTTCCTATTTCTAAGCCCATCCCAGGAACTGACCTAGAAATATTCAAAGGGGCCTGAATACCAACCACTTACACCAGTCAGGGGTAAGTAGGTGTTTTGGGATAGAGAACTCAGAACTTTTCATCTAAGTGTATAAATAAGGAAAAATTATATAGGGAACAGGTTCCAGAAGCGTCCCCAAAGAAGTCTGTCTTCTCTTCTTGGACGTGTACCAATGTATCTTTGATAGCTTACTACTATTATTTTGCACATTAAATATCTGCTTTCTCTTATATAATATCAGACCCACCAAAATAACCCATCACTTGAAACTGTTTCACAAAGGGAATCAAAAGAAGGTAATGGGTCCTTAATACTAGTGACAATTTTCTGCAGGAGTAATAAAGTCGCTTATTCCTGAGTAGGAGGGAAAAGATATGTTCATAATTCAGAAGACCCAGGAACTGAAGACTGTTCTATTAAAACCTAGCTACTGGGTATTAAAGGATACCATATAGCAGACTGAGACCAAACCCAGAATTCCACCTTTAATTGTAGACAAGGGACAGTTTATAGGCATTACGACTGTAATTTAGAAATAATTCATTTCTCTTGACAATCTACCTAGGGCTTTGTTGAGGCAAAAAAGAATGCCTCAAAAAGTGGAATACTGGAGTAGCTGGAAATAGAAAAAGAATGCCCTATTGCTAGATCAGGGAATCTCCTCTCTGTAGACCTCCCTGTCACTCCTCATCTCAACAGCCTTCCTTCCAAGTCTCTGTACTACCCAAAGTGTAGAAACCAGTAGGACAATGCTACCTTTAACCATTAGCCAATAACAGAGCATGCAAGTATCTGAAATCATGTAGCTTCACCAGAAGAAACTATTCCAACTATAACGTGATGAAGCGTTCTGTTATTAAGAAGCAAAGTGAAATAAAGGGAACTCATACACTTGACATTCCCTTGTAACCACTGCCTCACCAAGATAATCAGGGTTGCTACAAACAAGCGTTTACATGTGATAAAGCCAGACACTCCTAAAAGCAGCAATGTGAACCCAGGTGAGAACCATCCTGAGTGACACTTTCTTGTGAATGGGGAAGGTAGCCTCCTTCACTGAGCCTATATTCTGACCAAGGCAAATGAGCAAGACCAAACTGCATTTGAGGGCCTGATGTTTGTGACCATGTTAAAAACTCTTTCGTCTGGCACTCACGTAATCAGTATGGCTTTTATTTAGCAGCACTTAAAAATACTTAAGAGCACTTTTGTGAAAATATTTAGATTATGAACTATTAAATGGTAATGAGGTGGCTTCCTTCTACGATGACGAAGAACAGGGCTGTGCAACTGACCTATAGTCAACATTATAGTTAATATATTGCAAGTCAAAAACTGATGAATTCCAACCTACCCATGATACTGAGAATACTGGGTAATTTTAGGTTTAGAGCTCAGTGCTAATTCTTTTCCCTACAACCGTTAATAGTCAAAACTTCACTAGAAATGCTAATAAGTAGCCAGCAGCTAAAATGCAGCACTTTTAAGAGGTTTCAGGTTGTATCACACTTTAGTTCCCAATGTAGTAGTGACACTGAGAGATAAGACAAGTTGAACGAGTTTAAAACGAAAAGCAGTGGACATTTATTCCTCAATTTTTGTGCAAGAGTGTCAAGATGCATTTGAAAGAACCTGATGGCTAGTGAGCATCAGCCATGGCCTTCAGGCTGGCCTGGTTTACAATTAGATTAGGAGAAAGGTGCTGGGGGTGGGGGTAGGTAACTTGCCTAGTTCACACAAATGATGTTTCTGGCAAACACAGCTGCTTACAAGTTTCAAACTACATTTTACTAGAGTCAAGGGAAGACTTCAAAAAGCCACATACAGTACAATTTAAAATTGAATGAACATCCTACAATGTTAGTGCAAAGGAATTACGTAGACTCTCCAATACAAGATTGTGCTCATGTTTCTCAGGTTTGCTCAATGTTGCTCTTTTACAATCACAGAAGCTTAACTTACCAAATAGCAATGCCTTTATTTTATGTCCTACGTACCAAGGGAATGTCACAAGGTTTTGGTGAAATGCAGCTTAGTTTCATTAATAAAGCAAAATTTTTATTTAGTTTAACAGTCATTTTCCTGGAATACTGCACATATAAGTTTCATGGAAAAGCTTTTAAGCTATGCCCTTATCTTAGTCAATAAAATTACTTTCAAGATATGCTTTTTACTATGTAAACTGGAATTGTTTCATGATTTTGAAATGCACCCAGTATAAATGAAAACATTTCAGGGGTGGGGGAAAATCCACCACTAATCTCAGCTAGATAAAAGTTCTTAAAATCAAAAAGCCTATTCACACAAAATTATATGTAATGACTGTAGTAATCAGTTTATTACACAGATTAATCATTCTTGAACGTACAAGCTCCAGAGGAGCAATTGGGTCTTTAAATATACACAAGTATTTCCATCAAATGAATTTTCACCCTTACATCCAGATAGACCTAAGCAGTTAAAAACATAAGAAAAATAAGAGCTATTAGCTATGTATTAACTGAGAAACCACATAAAAACCAAAGAATATGGAAGAGAGAAAGAGGGGCTAAAAGGACAAGAGTTAAAGGGTGGGGAGACGTAAGAGTTGGGAACAAAGCCCATCACACTAATAGCTCCAATCCATTTAAATGTTGACCAGTTAAACTTAGACTTTAACATACAGGATGTGGGTAGAGTTTAATCTGGTTGGTCATAACTTTCACCTAAGACGTAGGTCCTTCGGAATAAAATGAATACAGAAACAGCTTCATGTTCTTCACTTTGCTTTTCATATCTGTTTTCAGTTTAAAAGGATTCCACTTAAAAACAATCTCCTACAGGTCAGTGGAGCTTTTCTTCCCCATCCAAGCACACACCATACCCACCACCCCTCACCTTGCCGTTATCCAAATTTAAGTCAATAAGGAAAGCTTTTAGTCTCACACCTAGGTTACGCCTGGAGAACTGGCTTGTCACACACACACTTCTCTGCTAGGAGGCAATGTTGGTACAAAAGTACAGTATTTCTAGTTTGTTGTTCCAAGTATGTACAACACGCAGCACTGCTGTATCAGGTAAACATGTGCACAGGGGAAGATGAGGCGTGGGCTCATAGAAAGCAGTCAAATGGAAATCAAAAGGACTTTCTCTTTCAGAGTTCCCCTATCTTTATTTGTAGAGGTTATCCAATAATTTCTTTAATTACATCGCATACTTCTGAGTCCATTCCCGAGCTATTCTGTTGTACCTGTATACACAAAGAGAAGCTCAGCTTAACATAGGTGAGGAATCAGTTAGAAGGCAACAGATTTCATTCATTATCCCATCTAGTAACTCGAGGGGGAAAATGTACAGTACATTCAAGTAAAGCCATTGCTTTATCCCAAATTTCTAACAAGCATTTATTCAATGATAGTGATAAAAAGCTACAAAATGTGAAAACAGTGTCCTGTAAATGCTACTACTATTGGATCCTGATTAAATTTTAGCATTTGCTGCATAACCTTATTCTATACTTCACTGACCTATTTCTAACAAAGAGCTTCAACCTTTGTTCATTTATCTGGAGTTCTTCAAACTATATACTTCTACTTTATAGGGTTCTTGGAATCATAAACTAATAGGGATTAAACTGATATAATACTTTCCCTCTGTGTCAATAAATTAAGAACTACTTCTGGCAGAACTTATTTTAACAGTTTGGTTGCTAAAATGAATGAGTTTATTGCTCTAGAAGAACTTTTTGGTAGTAAAATAAGCAGAGCAAAAAGTTTTACAATTTTTTTATTAAAAAAGGGATGCAGGAAACTTCTGCTGAACATTACACCACCACAATGGCTTAGGAAATGCTTTTTGGTAGGCATTCATGTCCATAATTCTAGATACTGGACAAAAGAGTTCTCCAATCAAAAAATTTTATTTGAATAAATTCACAAATAGAAAAAAGCATGACCTAATTTTATTCTCAATGCAGCCAAAAATACATTACTACAGATACTATTCAGACCTAAACACAGACAAAACTGAAGAACCAATTGCTGTTACAATCCTCCATTCCTGGTATTAGCTCCATTTAAAAGTATTTTATCTATATGTCTCCCTCATTCACAGAATTCAAATAATTCTTTAATCCTTTGTATTTTAACTTTAGAAAATTATCCACTCTTTCCCATCTACTTTTTATCTTGCTGGGTAACACACAAAACAAAAAAGAACACTTTTAGTTGCTATGTCTTTTGATATCCTGACCATTAATAACATAGTACAATTCTAAAATATATAAATTTACATCACTTTATTTTTGAAGGAAAGTTGGGGTTTTCGTGTCTTGTGGCATTTATTCACTTTATTTTTTAGATCGTGCCAAATGGTAGGAAAACAATTTCCTTTTCCCATTAATTTTTTAACTATCTCATTAAAATGGGCTGTTAATGCAAAATGCTTTAGAAGACATAAAGCTGTCAAAAAATACATTGTAGAAAAGTTTTTTCTAGACATGTGAAATACTCCTCCTCTCTGGCCCAAGGTGGTAAATATCTGACCCATACACAGCCTTTACTTAAGAAAGATTAAAGACACAAACCTCTCCACCACACCCCACCACAGATACTGCTCTGTCTAGAGGCCATACTTACTTTTCTCTATCTGTTTTGTAGATCCGAGCAATCTCAGGCACTAAAGGATCATCTGGATTGGGATCACACAACAGAGAACAGATGGACAAGAGTACTAGAACGAAAAAAAACATATAAATCAGTAGAGGATAAAAACAAAGAATTCAAAGAAATATGAGAATGCCAACACATAAGAAATTCTAAGAATCTATTTATATTGTAGTGCTAGAAGCTTTATAAGCTCTACCTAACTTTATAGTAACAGTAATCAACAAAGATTCCAAGATTTCTCTATACCTAAACCCCTAAGGAAGCTGGCTCAGGCTGGTGAAGTGACTTGTCCCTGGTTAGTGAGTAATTAGAGTGGAATTAGAATCTAGGTCTTCCAAATTGCAGACCAACAACACTTTTCAAAGCCCATGAAGTTCAAATTTTAGAAGCCCATATTCAGGGATAGATGGCTTTCAAAATTCCAAAGACAACCACACTGTTGAATGTTCTTAATCAGAAATTACAACCATGAAATCTAACAATCACTGCTTTCTCAAGGCAGGTACTATATATTCAGGTGCAATAGATTTATTTCATTTTTAGTTGAAAACAATTTAGTCTAAGACCAGAAAGGCTAGTACTTGCCCCCAAATGGGAGTGGCCACACTTAATACAGAGGATGCAAGGTACTTCTATTGAGGTCTCAAATTCTTTTCAGTGACGATTTAGAATCTCGCCTAAGCTATTTCCTTAGTGACAACCTGGAATATAGCAGACAAATCTCAATAGTACGATTTCCTCTGTTAAAATTTGTTGTTAATGTATGTATTCCTTATTGAATGTAAAGAGGAAGCCAAGGCCACCAATTACATCAAATCCAGTGGTCTCTGACATCCTGAAATAAATTCCAATCCTATTCTGATGCTAACAGAACTTGGCTCTAATGTTCTGTAGTAAGAAACAATGATTCTGATCCCACTTTATGCCCAAAACATCAAATTCAGCAGGAAAAGGATTTATTCATTTTCCTATAAAATCTATGCTACAGAGATCAAGGGCTTCTGAGAGGTGAAGAAAAAGTTTACATGCCCTTTATCATTCGGTTTGTTAACAAAAAAGCTATTTCCTTGCCTTAAGAGTATATGGAAAATAAAAAACATCAGGAAAGATGTTTTCTGACTCTTCATTCCTGTTGCCCACAATTCTGGTAGATGGCATTCCCATAACATCTTCTCTTCCCATTGTCAGGTGTATCACCTGATGCCCTCTTCAAGCACAGAACATTCTAACAGCAATTAGGAAAGATTTCATGTATTTCCTGGAAATGACAACAGGGAGTTATAGATTTTTGAATGTTCATGAAATTACTGACTATAGAAAGAAGAAACTTGTCCAGCCTATCAAACTGGCAAGAGTACAACTGATTTTTCATCTAAAATTAGACATACTACCCAAATTAGTTTTAGTTACAATTTTCCTTTATTTACAATTCCAATTATTCCATTAAGCTACTTTTAAAAGATACATTTTAAAGAAATAACTTGTTTTACTTTCTTTCCAGGAAAGGAAGCTAGCATGGTGATTATCTGGACCTGGTGAAAGGATTCTTAGTACACTACTTAATTCCTTTAATTTGTAGAAAATTCATTTTGGCCTATAATGTATGGTACCTTCTTTCACTGTAAAGAGAATGACTCCTGTTTCTACAACCTGCATAGACTTTTCACTGAAATAACTAAATTTTCACCTACGCATACATTGTTCATCAGTATATACTCATTTTCATTAGTGTCATAACCCACAGTCACTTCCAATTCTAAAAACATACAACCAAGGGGCTTTTGCAGCACACTCATCTACTTGTTTTCTGTATATTTAGGTCCCTAATATATATACTCGAAGTGGAGGGAATTTTGAGTCAAAATTATCACCACTGAAAACAGATTATGTTAAAGGAAATAATTAATATCACACATCGGACTCAGGGCCTTTCACAGAACTGCTGGTCCATACATTTCAGTTTACAAAAGGGAGTCATTAAAACATTAAACCTATGTACACTGATATAGTCAAATTCAACAAAATGGCACTGCAATTATTTTAAAAGACAGACCTAGATAGAAAGAACATAAATCAAATAAATGAGCAGCCCTCATGATTTAGAATAACTGAAAAATCGACAATAGGCACAGAAGAGGAAGAAATAAAAAGCTGTAGTAACAATTTCAGCTATCTAGACCTCCTTACCCTACAACTCCCCACCCCCTCCATCTTGGTCCCATTACTAGATTTACTTCGCTACTGCTACTTGGTAAGAGAAGAGCAAGCAGGCCAGAAAATCACAAGAACAAGTATATGAACGCTTCCATTAAGTATCCCATGAATGGCAAGGGCACTACAAAAAGAAAAGGGGCCATTTATTTAGAAAATTATTTCAGTCACAATTTTAAAAAATGTAATCCTCTGATTTTTGTTTTTATTTTGGCTTGGGACCCCAGAATTTTAACTTAATTCCCCAGAGTTTGTTTCCTTTAAAAAATTAAGTTATCAGAATATACAAGTCTTATCATAGTTATAACATCAAAGTATAACACGACAAATATGTAACACTTTTTCCAACAGTGCCTTTATCGCAGTTATTCGAGTGCCTGCAAGGAACCAGTTAACTGTGCATTTTTGCTTTTTTAAATCTTCATGACCATAATGAAATAGTTACCATCATCCCTATTCTATAGATGAAAAAAAGAGGACCAGGACCAGAAGCTAATTTGTCTGAAGCCTCATTCAGTAAGAAGTGAAGCTGATTTAAAAAAATTTAAAAAACAAAACAAAACAAACAAACAAACAAAAAACAAGAACATACTGCATATATTTAAAAAAAAAAAAAGAAAGAAAGAAAAACATTTTCACACAAACTTCACCACCCAAATACCCAAACTATCTCTTTTAGCTATTAAATATGCTTTTCTATATAACTCAAGTTATAGTGTAGGCAAATTTCTTTTCTGCTTTTTTCACAGTATTTTCCCATTTTTCACAATATTTGTAAGGATCAATACTTTCAAATGTATATGCTACAACTGATTTATTTCTTCCTCTACAGCTCAGCCTGTAAGTAATTTTTATCTTTCAGAAATAAATAACACTGTCACAAATGTACTTGCTCATAAAGCTTTATTTAGCATTTGGGTTTGTTTTCTTACTACAAATGAATAAAACCAGAACCGGGACAAAGGGTATTAATTATTAAGTCTCATCTCTTAATACATACTGGGCTATACAAATCTCTGCTTCTGTAGTATTATACACACTCATTTCCATGCACCTCACCAGCATCTAGCTCTTTTTAAAAGATCTCCGTTAATTAAAAAAATGAAAAAAATAAAGGGAACATATTTTTTCATTTATTTTGCTCTGTTCTTCCACTCAATCTATTGGGATCTAGGTTTTTTCCCCCTTACTGATTCTATATGCTCTTCATATTTTAAATATATTAGCCCATTATCTTATTTGTAGTCTATTTCTTATATTTTGACAACTTTAAGTCACTTGTGATTTCATTTAAGTATATTGAGGGATTGTACAATTTCAAATCAACACATAAGATAATGTTCACTGATATAAAAATGATGCCCAACTTACTCATGTGATTAGGTCTTAGAAGAACTACTAGATTTTTCACCACAAAATTAGCAACTAATTTTCTCTACACACTCACATTCTCACACACGACTACATACCAAGGATAGCTTGCCAATATGCTCAAATAAAAATTTATATTAAACTAATGATCTTAAGAGGATGAAATCTATTCCTGATAGGAAGCTGACGACAAGTGCTGGTGAAACTTTAAAGAGTCTGAATATGAATTCACCTACACTTTGTTCTTCAAGATTTTCCAATCTATGCTTCAAAAGCAAAATACAGTAGTTAAAACACCAAGGAACACCTACGCTTGAAAATCCAACTCTCTCCAGTGGTCTCAAGATCGACTTAGAATAAGAGGGATCGCTACCTCCTCTTAAAAGGAATATGAGTAATCTTTTCAAAAATAACCTTAAAAACACAGTTGCTTTATCTTGATATCAAATACTCATTCCATTACCTTTTGAAATAGTTAGTGCTGGAGACCACTGTGACCGTAGAATATCAAGACAAATGCTGCCATTACTGTTAATATTTGGATGATAAATTCTTGTTGTAAATGCAACCTATAGAAAAAAAAAAACAACTCTGTAAATTGGTTTATTAGTATCACAGTAAACACATAAAAAATAGTTGCCATATCCCAATTACCTTAGGTGGTTTGAAGGGGTAATCTGTTGGGAAATGAATTGTCAAGAAAAATACTCCACCCTGATAGGGACTGTCATTCTGTTGATAACAAGAAAAGTGAGATTAAAATGAGTAAATTACATAAACTACTTATTCTAAAATTAATCAGAATACTTACTGGCCCCATTATTGTAGCTTGCCAATGGAACACTGAAAAAGAACAACAAAAAGTCACTATGAAGCCATATTCACACTGTACTTAAACGTCGAACAACATACTTCCCATCTAATCCCAGTTCATTTATAAGCAATATGATGAATCCTGGGCAGGATGAGGAATCTAAATCAAGTTTGAATCTGAAGGGTTCCCTGGTGGTATAGTGGCTAGGCTTCGGTAGTCTCAACACTGTGGCCTGGGTTCGATTCCCAGCCAAGGAGCTACCAAAAAAAAAAAAAAAAGTTTGAGTCTGAAGCAAGAAAAATGACTAGCATGGTCTACATACTGATAGGGTGCTCAATAAAAAAGTATTTGGGCTAAAACAGGAAAATTCATGTCAGGAAGACAAAATTCTCTTGACAAGGCCCAAGTTCCACTTTTAAACAGGTATTTCCTCACCTCAGAGGGTAAAAAAATAACCAAAAGATTCAACTCTTTGATGTATTATATCATTTCCCCAACACAATTATATATAATATACTCCTTTTTATAATACTAGTATAGAGTAGAAATGTGAAGTCAAGTAGATACTACTCAAATTAGGAAATAATGGTTTTTACAATGAGAAAAAATTTCTAAGCTCTCATGTGTATGTCTTTAGAATTACTGGTCACTCAATAAATGAAGAAAATATTAGCTAAAAGCCCCAAGCTTAATTACAAAAGCTCTAAGGATAATCCAAATAAATTATAAAGTTGTTTAATAAGGAAATCTTTTCTTCGAACTGCAAAAAAGGGTGCATGTTCCAGTTTGAAGGTGGTGTCACTAAGTATATTTAGTACAGACACCAAAAGCCAGAGTTTTTACTTATAAGCAAGTACCTAGCACTTAACGTTCATATCAGGATCTGGGCAAACTAAGGGAAGTTGTTTCTGAGATTAGATGGGAACAACCCAAACCAGCTAACTCTTGTCACAAGGAGGACATGTGAAGACTAAGAAGTTATATGAAAATCCACTGGGATGTCAGAACAAATCCTTCTGACCTCCTGCATATAAAACTGTCCTTACGGTTGGTTTCCTTCTCACTGAGGTCCAAACCCACAAATAGCAGCTGTTTATTGGGAATTAAAAATGAGGCTCCTCTTCTTAGATTACCCATCACTAGCACTAAGAAATATTCCTCATAATTTGTCAATCAACATTTTTATGGATTAAGCAATTAAAGAGAAAGTCACTTTGAGCCACTAAGATTGGTGCTAGTATTTTCAACAAACGTCTTATAAAAGATCCCTAATGTCCTATTAAAAGAAATGAGTCTCACTCTGTATTTCATCACAAACATGACTCAAGTACACAAAACATACTGATAATTGAAGTAAACAACCCCAATAATGAGGCTGAAAATCCTATTAGACAAAAGGAAGACTAAGCCACTGGTCAAGGGACCTGTTTTAAAACAGGTCTTATTCTTCCATTTAATCCTCTTACAAAGTATGACAAGTTTGAGAACTCATGCTACAAAAAGTGCTATATAACTCACTGCTGCATATTACTACGGTCACCTCTGAAGTATTCCCTTTGGGAGTCCTGAATGCCATAAAAGTGTTTTTCTTTCAATATTTCCTTTATCTCTGGGAAAAGAAATAAGTCACTGAAGGCCAGATCAGGTGAGTAGGGAGGGTGTTCCAATACAATTATTTGTACTGGCTAAAAACTCCCTCAGACAGTGCTGTGTGACTGGTGCATTGTCATGATGCAAGGACCATGAGTTGCTGGTAAAAAGTTCAGGTCGTTTTTGTCTAACTTTTCCATGTAGCCTTTTCAGCACTTCCAATAGTAAACTTTAGTTGAATGTCCAGTTGGTACAAATTCACAATGAACAATCCCTCTGATACCAAAAAGGTTACAACATTTGGACTCTTGATTTGAACTGACAGAACTTTTTTGGTAGTGGATAATTAGCTGACTTCCATTGTGCACTTTGACACTTTGTTTTAGGGTCGTATTGGTACACCCATGTTTCATCACCAGTGATAACACAGCTCAAAATATCGTCTTGCCTCTCCAAAAGGTCTTGGCAAACTCCGACTCTCCTTTTTTTTTTGTTCATCAGTGAGCTCCTTCAGCACCATTTTTGTACACACCTTTCTCATGCCAAGATTTTCAATTAAGATTTTCTTGTTTCTCTACTGATGTTTACTTTGTCTGCTATGCTTTTCAGCCAGCCAACAACTCTGATGCACAATATGATGTTTTCATCAGTTCTGCTCATTACTGGCTGCCCTGACCTCTCTTCATCAGTGACACTTTTTCTTGACTTAGAAAAACATGTAATCCATTTGTACACCACTGTTTTCTCCATGGCATTACCCCCAAAAACTTGGACTAACATGTCCCTGATTTCACTTTCACTGTTGCCAAGTTTAACAAGAAATTTAATGTTTGTTCATTGCTCTAATTCAAGCTCAAACATTCTTGCGACAGCACACAAAAACATGCAACAATAGTAATGAATGCCACTAAACAAGACACTGCCACGCTGACACTAACACAGCTGTGACACACGATATATCAAGGTTATGAAATGTTACCAAGTTGTTTGTACAGTAATGTCAATGTAAGCACACAGTGGCAATTTCGTGAACTTAATTGTTAGACCTCATACATTGTTTAATTTTATGGCTGTAAATGGGAGGATATAACTCTAATAACTATACCTGAATTCTTATTCAAGACTGCAAGAGTCAATAAAGACAAGAAACAAGAAGAAAGCACTCAGATAATAAAATATACAAGTATCAACATATGTTAAAAAATTAAGTTAAAATTTCCATTAACTATTTAAATCCTACTTTTTAAAAATCTGAATCTTTTCAAGATCAATAATCCTTTTCTTGTTAAAAAAAATATTACCAAATTTAAGAAGTTACTAGGAAACTTAAATCAGAACAAATCTTTGGCTAAAGGTAAAATACTTCTTTTTTGTGACTTCTCATTTTTCTTACAGAAAACAAAGTATATTTTATGCTCTATGATGAAAATCCCCTAAGATTTGGACAACACAGAACTCCCAAGAGGTTTGGAGCAAACATTCTTGCAACCTGGCTACTATTATAGACAATTTATGACTACAGAAAAGATAAATTTTCATTGCAATCTCTTTCACACTTGGCGCTTCAGAAAGTTGAAGACATTCTAGAGCAGGGGTATCCAATCTTTTGGCTTCCCTGGGCCATACTGGAAGAATTGTCTTGGCCAAGCATAAAATACATTACCGCTAACAATAGGTGATGAGCTAAAAAAGAAGATAGCAAAAATTCTCATAATGTTTTAAGAAACTTGATGAATTTGTGTTGGGCCACATTCAAAGCCATTCTTGGGCCACACTGGGCCTACGGCTGGACAAGCTTGTTCTAGAATCTGAAGTATCTAAGTAAGATTCTTACATTATTGAAAACTCTTACAAGCAACATAAATAGACTATTTCATATACATCACATCTATTTAGTTAGTAAATCATATCTATTTAATATTCCAACAGGACTAAATGGATATGAACCATTGGCATTCAAAGGTCTAAATCAAGCATATCCAACTTGCAGCCCAGAATGGCTTTGAATGAGGCCCAATACAATTCTTAAAACATTATGAGAATTTTTGTTTTTTGTTTTTTTTTTTTTTAGCTCATCAGCTAATGTTACTGTTAGTTTATTTTATGTGTGGCCAAAGACATCCTTCTTTTAATGTGGCCCAGGGAAGCCAAAAGATTGGACACCACTGCTCTAAATAAAAACGCTTTAACACTCAAATACTAACCTTTATTTACTGATTAATTTACTTGTCTTTACCCTTATATCATCTAGAACACCAACAAAAGGCCAAGAAAGACAAACTAAAAGCCCATTAAGATGAATTTAATTATCAAAAGCATTTGAAGACCTACCATTTTAAATCTTAATTGAGTATTCTGCTACACTGGTTAAAAATTAAGGATACCTACTGGGAACACTGACTTAAATCTCCCTCTGGAACTCTCCTAGAATCCTAGCTCTCCTAAATGGAAGTATAAAAAAGGAAGGGAGAAGGTAGTGAGAGAATGTCTATCTAACCTGCTTCAAATTACGATGATTTTGTAAATAGTTTGAGAATCACTATAGGTTCCAAATAGAAAGAATTCTGGCCATAAGCATAAAATACTGCTATATTTTATATAAAAACTATTTCAAAACCTTTCAATCTTAGGAGCTGTTGTTGAAAATAAAATTCATGGTACTGAATTTTAAAGTTTGATAGTCTAAAATTCTCACTACCTCCTTGGTTTGATTCTGTCAAACTAAATTACACAAACTGAAAGCTACAACCTCTTTTATAAAAAGAGTTTAAATGTGAAGTTCACAGCTCAACCATCTCTTTAGTATCCTCGAGGATGAAGTCTTAAGGCTAAAAGGGATAGTAAGAACATTTGTTTGAGACTGAATCTCAAGAGACCTACATTTGAATTCAAGTACAGATCTCTGGAGTCACATTCACCAAATACTCAAAACAAAAGGAAGTAGATTCTATGACCAAAAAATCTTCAGCTTATTTCTCTTTTTGGTAACTATACATCTTCCTGCTTACCAGAGATCTTTGCAGAAAGTGAGAAAAACATGTAATGGCACATTAAAATCTGGGTATTTAAAAATAAAGCATTTTATTAAATTTATTATAAAATATGTATTATTTTAAATATAAAAATAAAGACCACTTTATTCTTACACTAAATATCGACAATGTGGTGCTGTGGGATTTAGAGCTAGGACAGTCAATAGGAGCTCAAAAAGTTTCATTTTGGTCAAGTATCTCTCCTTCCTAGGATTAAATTCTGACTCAAGACACTCAAAGTTGAATAGCAAGAAGACTAACTAGGGAGTTCAGGAAGAGATTATTTTTTAAACAGCTTTAATGAGAGATAAACCACATACCATACAATCTGTCCACTGAAAGTATATACAATTCAATGGTATTTATTACATTCACAGAATTGTGCAACCATCACAATTAATTTTAGAACATTTTAATCATCCCCCAAAGAAACTCCATATCCATTAATAGTCACTCCTCATTTTCCCCAAATCTCTAGTCCTATGCAACCATTATCTATCTTCTGTCTCTATGAATTTGCCTATTCTGAATACTTCATATAAATGGAATCATATAATATGGCCTTTTGCATCTGGCTTCTATCTTGTAGTTCCTATCAATACTCTATTCCTTTTTATTATTGAATTAATATTCCATTGTATGAATATACATTTTGATTATTATAAATAATGCTTCTAAGAACATTCATGTACAAGTTTCTGTGTAGACCTGTGTTTTCATTTCTCTTGGACATACTATATAAACCTAGGAGTGAACTCACTGGGTCATATGGTAATGCTATATTTAACTTTCTGAGGACCCACCAGACTATTGGGTCCTTTCTGTATTCCTACCAGGAATGTATGAAGGTCCCAATTTCTCCATATGCTCATCAACACTTGTTATTATTTAACTTTCTGATTCCAGCCATCCTTGTGGATGCTAAGTGGTGTCTCATTATGGTTTTGATTTGCATTTCCCTGATGACTAATGATGTTGAGCATCTTTCCGTGTGCTTACTGGCCATTTTATAAATCTTTGGAGAAATGTCTATCCAGATCCTTTGCTCATTTTTAAACTGGGTTATCTTTATATTGTTGAATTGTAGTTTTTATAAATATATTTTGGGGGAGTTCCCTGGTGGTGTAGTGGCTTAAGGCTTCGGCACTGGCGCTATCAATGCTGCGGCCTGGGTTCGATTCCCAGCTAGGGAACTACCCATATACAAAGAAAGAAAGAAAGAAAATTTTTTATATACATACATATATATATATACATACATACATATATATATATATATATATAGAGAGAGAGAGAGAGAGAGGAGATAAATATTCCTTATCAGATATGTGATCTGCAAACTTTTTCTCTCATTCTGTGTGTATTTTTTTGCTTCCTTAAAGATATCATTTGCAGCACCTAGATTTTAAATTTTGATTAATTCTAATTTATCTCTTTTTTCTTTTATTGCTTTTGCCTTGGAGGAGTTTTATTTAGCTCTCAGGGTAACAACTTTTCTATCTTGAGAAAAAAATGTGATAGTATTAACTATGATAGAAGCAAAGCAAAGTCAAATTACTTTAGCACACTAAAGAGAACTTCAAAAATGAAATCTCATCCCTACACTTCAAACATTTTTAAGGAACAGTTATCTCAACTTTGAGGAATTTACCTGAAATAAAACCACTTTTTCAATTTAAAGACCATGCTGATACAGGTACACTATGTGATACGTGGAATGACAAAACTAGAATCAGAAAAATCTGAGAGTGAGCCCACTTTGGGAACCTCCATGAGCCTCATTACTAGAGTCTTCTCTAAAATAATTTACCATTTCTACTACATACACCCAAAAGAATTGTTATTGTGAAGCTTAAATAAGATAATGTGTGTTCAAGTACTTGGCTTGTCCTGTTTGGTATCAAACACTGTAGTTACTCAGAGTTGTGACTATAATAATGTAAATGGGATTTTCCATCATATGTTCTTATAGTTTATAACATCTATCTATTTTATCCATAAAGCAATCCTTATAAAAAGGGCCTTTGATTCTTAAGGATTTAGCAAACTGAAAAGACCATTCTTAACCAATATCAGGAAAAAATAATTTTAAACAAAGCTAATATAACCTCATGTTTACTTGTCTTAATCTATATACTTCTCTTACATAAATATTTCCAAGTATGCTCATTTTTTAATATTTGCTAAATGTTACATTTTTTTTGTGAATTAATTTTATGTCAAAAAGTAATCTTGTTCAAGTATTTTCCATTAAAAAAAAAGGCTAGATGATGATATAAGAGGTAAAGGCTATGCTGAGACAAAGTAAAACAAAAGGAAAATTATCAACCAACATGTATGTTGGTAAGATTTAATTATTTTAGACAGATTAAGCAAATAAAGTGGACAAAAATAAAGAAATAGTACCTGTCTTCATAAGTATGAGCCAGTAGAAAGACAGACACAAACACACACACACACACACACACACACACAATCATTTTCAATAGTATCTTAGAAACAATACCTAGTTATAGATAAAAGCTCAAATATTCTACTCCAAGAAAATACCCAGATAGAGTGAAAGACAGGTAGGGAGGGGCCAGAATAATTACAGAGACAACGTCTGGCAAAAGAGGTTCAAAATGTAATGAATAATACAGAAGATGATAGGATACACAAAGAATGCATCTCTCACTGGCAAGTCAGGTAAACGCTGTCTCTTCTCTGTAGCAAAATTATCCTTCACCCAAAATAACCTCCAGAGATGTATATTCATCACTCCCAGAGTCCCCCAGAGGCAGATTGTTATTCCAATTTACTTCATCAGTTCTTTTAAATACTTACTATCATCTCCAACAGGACCTGCTGAACACTGTGCTGGAGGGTCCCGTGCCAGGTCATTCAATTCCTTAAGAAAGGAGAAAAAAATGTATTCAACAAAAATCTAACTTTTATCTATTAATAAAATTTTCCCTGTTACCAATATTCTCTGCCCCACCAGTAAAGCTCTTTTAGGGGCACTCCTTCAAAGTCAGAGCGGGGTGGGTTAAAGTATTTTACATTATTGAACGCAAACATATGTTTTAAAAAGTGGATCATTTTTGTTTCATTCAGAATTTAGAAGGTAAACATAATTATGTACTAAAGAGCTACAAAAACTATTTTAAAGTAAAAACTGCATTTATTATTTTTCAAAACAGATTCAAAGGCAGTTTTTCTACCTCAAAACCATTAGATTACAATTGGGACAAGCTCTTGAAGTCATGAATGTTCCAAATTATACAGGACCATGTGACAAGATGTTGATATGTTTTCAGCTCATATCCACTACCAGGCTTTCAGAGGGAGTAGAAAAAAAAACTTTAAAAAGGATACATTAAAAGGCTGGCTGAAGTAATAAAACCCATCATAAAGTTTTACATTCAGAGACAGGTCTATCTGTGGTAATGCTCTACAACCAGATGCCAGCTTCTTAGCAATTTTAACATAAGAGCCCACAAATGCGAGATTTGTTACTGGGTGGGGATGCCTGAAAAATCTGGAAGCCTGGAGCTATTACTTAAGAGACACAAGACATTTATCATATCAAATTAACATTCCTATATGTATTGCACATCATAAAAACTTTTAGTTTTGATCAGCTGTGCATTTACTATTTATACTATGGCACATGTTACACTGAAATCATATAGTAAGTGAATAAATGTTTTGCCTATCCCTCCCCCAAATTGTAACCATCTGGAGGATAATCAAAATAGTGAAAACATACACTGAATAAATACAAAAGCTACAAAAATTGGTGCCTCTGCATCAAGATGAAAACTGAAGATGAATATAAAGGCACCTATCTAAGACAGATCACTTGGGCAGAAAAGACACCCCAATATATCAGGCTGTCTTTTTGTTTAACAGTTGGCTTTATACCTATACATTAATTTCATTAGAATAACTTTTTATTCTAAAAGAAACAGTATTCAGATTTGTCTTATCACACAGCAAATTATATATTACTAGGATTGACAGTAGGGGCTAGGACAAAACCCAAAAGCCAAGGTATTTTTCTGTTCACTGAAAAACTTCTTTTCTGTAGAAAAAGGAAGAGGGAGGAGAAAACTTTGTGACAGTTATGGCAGAGAAGCCTCAATTTCTAAAAAGATTTTCTAATTTTTCTTGAAATATAAAAAAATCTCAAAAAAATTCTTGGGAGAAAATTATGGATTTTACTGAATAGTTTTCAATTTAAAGAATTTCTTCGATGCTGTACTCTTCCCTTGTTTCAAGGTATACAGCAGAACTAACTTTTTAAAGACTAAGGTTTATAAAAAACTTTGATTCTCTACAACATTCCTAAGTGTTTCTCATTTAGTTCAAACAGCTCAAAACCTTTAAATACCAATTAATTTAAACAATCCATAAACTTTTTAACACATTTCCTACTATTATCTTTTTTGGCTGAAGAATATGACTTCCAATGAAGATATTCAGGGATAATAACAGTGCTTTCTCTTATTTCCCTAAGAACACCTATTTTCCTTTATTTAAAATGAACCACTATTAAATAAAATAGAACACTAAAACCTCTGAAAGCCTCAGATTATTTCTGCATAACAGTATTATAGCATAAAGAAGGAAATCTTACTAATAACTCTTTGAGGGCAAGGGGTCCTACAAAGGATATGTAGATTTTCCTTTTATCATAACCCTAAGTACTCAAGTTAGGTCATTAGTTGGTACAAATTAATGCTTCTATTAGCTATTTTTAAATAATTCTCTTTCCCCAATCTTTACAATTATGAAACAAAATACAGATGGCATGCATTAAGATTTGTTACACCATTTTGATCATCACTCTATGGGATAAAGTGAAAAGAACAAGGTGGAAAAACGAGAGGTTATAGTTACTTTCATATGAAAATATCTCTAAAGTCAAGTTTTGACAGTTCTGTATACTGCTATACAAATCTTTGTATCTTTGATGATGATAATCAGGATATGATAAGATTTAAGCAGATTATAACTCAGAATTATAATTTCAAAGTCAGAAGAAATCATCTAGATCAATTCCCAATTTTATTTTAAAAAAGATACAAAGTATCTAACCTAAGGAAGATGTTACTAGCAATTGGCAGAATGTGGTGTTCTATATACAGTGTTTCTAGTCTTGATCTAAAATACCAGAATATCTGAGAACTAACTATATGTTGGTCAGGAAATTAAGCAGAACCTCCTTTTACTGAATTGTAAAGAAAAAACAGTTAGACTATAGTTCTCAAAAATGAGGTTCTGGCACAGCAGCATCAGTATCACAAGAAAACATCAGAAATGCAAATTCTCAGGCTCCAACTAGACCGAATGAATCAAAAACTCTGGAGTGGGAGTTCCCTGGTGGTGTAGTGGCTTAAGGCTTCAGGCGCTGGCACAGTCAATGCTGCAGCCTGGGTTCAGTTCCCGGCCAGGGAACTACCCACATACAAAAAACAAAACAAAACAAAACAAAACAAAAAAATTCAGGAGTGCAGCCTAAACAATGTGTTTTAACAAGCCCCCTAGGAAATTATGATGCACACTAAATCTTGATTACTTTGACAAGTTAAACATCAGAGAGAAAAAGGCAATGCTAGAAAAACTCACTACTAGCAAGACTGGAACGGAAGGAAGGAAAGGTGAGGGGCAAAATGGTAGTACAAAATTAAGAAATTAAGGAGTGAAACTTAGAAAGTAAGGTGTGTCCCACATTTTCAACATACATGGAAGGGAAGCAGTCATTACAGTGTTGCACCCTTCCTGCCCCAATTCTATTTTACCAGGTTTGCAAGAGACGTTATTTTATTACCCACTTATGTATCCTATATAATACTTAGAACTAACATTTGAAAATAACTGCTAGAGTATTTAAAATTACAAATCTTTAAAATTTGGGAAATATTAGTAATTCACACTTAACAGATGAATTTGTAAGGGAAATAGTATAATAATCTTTGACAACATCAAATTATATAATCCCAAATTATCTGGCACTAATAGACTTAATCTCTTGGCACTCTCAAATATTTTCTATTTCTCTCTTAATAATGCCACCTTCTATATAAAGACAGACAAATCAATGGACACACGGCAATATCAATCTTTTCCTGAATTCGGTATAAGCAGAAGTGATGACCTTATTTGAGATCAGTTTGTACTCCTTTCAAAAAACTAAAGTCAACTAATAGTACAGAAATACACTTACCACAAAACTTACTACCCAGCTTTGCCAAATTTTAACACTGTCATATTAACTCTGGATCTTTAAGAAGTTCCCTGTTTTTCTCAAAGTAATGATTACCATGCATTTAGTCCCCTGCATTCTTTGATACTCTTCTGTGTCCATAAACAATAGTCTTGTTATCATGGGTTTTTTAAACTTTTATTTAAAAAGTATGACAAGGATGTATTCTTCTGTATTTACTTTTCCCTCAACATACTGAGATATTTTTCCATGAAGATAACACAAGTAGATCCAGTTTATTCCTTTTTACCATTTACTTTGTTACTTGATGTCTAAACCCAATGATTCCTTTCTTTAGTTGATGGACATTTAATGCATTAATACTTCCTATTTTTCACTATCACAATGTTTTAGTAAATATTCTTTTATTCTTTTATAAGAGTTTTTCTACATAAATACTTCTTTAATTTAAATAGAAAATACAACCCCTTTTTAACCATGTAACAATGCCTTTTATTAAGTACAGATTTTAAGAATCTGCTTGCTTCTGGTCTTGCATCTTTGAAGCATTTGTGCCACACTTTCATTGGGCAGCACTCACTGAAAGCCTTATGAATCATCCAAATCGTTTCTCTGGCAGAATGTTTAAACTTAATGCAAAATTTGATGCAGATTCGTTGCTCTACTCACTTGAAATGTGATGGCTATCCAGCACACATTTTCACTTAAGGGCATGTAACACCCCCACTGACTAGTCAAGTCCTCACTGTTCACGCACATGCATTCCAGTCTACTCTCCTTGGCCACCAGGTTACCTCGACGTTGCACAAACCATTCTCCTTATACTGACAATGGCTGGATTTTTTCCAGACAGACCTTGATTTACTATTGAAGACTTTGGAACTTGCAAACTTGATCAATGCCCAAAGAAGGGCAAATTATCCTTAAAACATGATTAACCAGGAGGGAAGTTCATGTGTCAACCTCCAAAGAACATGTAGATGAACATGACATGGGAGAACATGACTGGTCCCCATCTGAACCTAAGTCACCACCATTCAGGCCCGTATCAGCAGCACATTTCTTGCCAACAATCATTTAATGTCCAAGAAGACTTTCATCATCTAATACTATAGAAATATGAGATGTTTCTTGGATATCACCAGAAAATGGTTGGTGCTTGAGGGGAACCCCTTTTTCTCATCAACTTTATAGTTAATGTTTCATACAACTTATTTGCTGTTTATTAAACTGAAGTGCTTCCATTAATAAAGACAAATTTTCTTCTAAATGTCTAAGCAGATGGCTATTTTCAAAATTTATAAAAAAACGCCAGATGTCTTTCACTTCAATAATTGGTTCTACCAAAAAACTGCACTGAGATCTTTATGCTGCAAATATTAAAAATAAGTTTCCATATGGATTATAATAGTTATTTTATAACCATTTATGTTCTTGCTGGTATCACAGTAGGGGCAATAGGCAGAATTCAGGTTTCCTAAGTCTTAATATTCTTTGATGTTTTTCCATTATTCTACTCTTAAGGGTAACTTTAAGCAAGTCATTCAACTTCTCCAGATCAGATTTTTCACATTTGTAAAATAAGGAAGTTTAAACTAAAACAGAAGTTCACACAGCATGGTTTCATTATAGGTTTAGGAATCAAATAAATTTGGGAAATTTGGTTATAATCCACATCCTTGTAAGACTATTATTCAAGGTTCTAAAGAAGCCCTATATAAAGCAAATACTATTGTTTGAACTCAAAAGCAGGATTTGCCTTTTTCCTTGGCCCATTCTTTATACACTACCTTTCCCATCCAAAATTTATTTTCACAAAATGCCTCATGTGCCTAATGTCTATAGCAAAGTCAGAAATATTAATAAATCTTAAGAAAACAAGAAAAAAACTTTTTATCCTAACAAAGAAATGTTACTGTTTTAGAATTAAAAAAACCTTTCAAGCATGGCTAAAACTGTCCTATATTTCTCACGTCTATAGCTTGTCTCCCCCCGCATCTAGACTATAAATTATTTCAGTTCCCCCCCCCCCAAATTTTATTGTTTTGTTTTATAGTGGTAAAATATATGCAACATAACATCTGTCATCTTATCCATGTTTAAATGTACAGGTTAGTGGTATTAAATACATTCATCATGTGTGCTCAAAGTGTTTTAAAAGAGAAGGTTTATAGTAAGAGAGAAAGCTCATATATGAGCAGCTTTTCAGATATGGTTAATATAACATAAATTCCTTGTCCAAGACAACATGTTTCCATTAATTTTCAGACAGGGATTTTTTTTTTTTTAAGTTAACTTTGTCAAGTTCCAGGAAATCCTTACAAATGCTATTTATGTGACAATATTAATAGCTTCTAGTAGTGATCTTTAAGTATATAGTGATGTGTCTATGGCTTGAAATAGTTTTTCTAGGTATAAGGGGGGAAATATTTTCCTAATGAAGTACACATCTTTTAAAAGGGAAATGAGGGGGTTCCTTGCTGGTGTAGTTCCTTGCTGGCTAGGCTCCAGCGCTCTCACTGCTGCGGCCCAGGTTCGATCTCTGCTCAGGGAACCAACCAACCAACCAAAAAAAAAAAAAAGGGAAATAATATGCTAAAGTAATATTAAAAATTTTCATTTATATAATCCTATCTGCTATGCTACAAAATTTAGATAAACATTGAAAGCTTGTGCTTACCCATATCACAATTCAGAAAGCCAAGCTAATTTAAACAAGGTACCTTACTCTACTTATATTTATGAAGTAAATATGATGTAAAATTTTGTGTAACAAAGGAGATCCTAATTATCCTAAGGTAAAACAAGGAATTAAAAGAATTATAGAATTTTAAAAGAAATTCTTTAATTATTATTGACCTTAATTATACAACCAGGGCTACACTTTAATAAAGTGGGGTGGAGGGACAGAGTCAGGAAGTCAGAGAATGAAATCTGTCACTATCTGACAAGGGAGGAAAAGCAAACTATAGGAAATGAAGTCTTAAATAAAAGTTAGTGAACTGAGACATTTCTATAAATAAATTACAATCGAGTTTTAAGCATTCAAATTTGCTTTGCACATACAAAGTTTCACAAAGGAGAAACATTATAAAATCCTGACAATGCATATAATTAACCCAATTATGAATCTGAGGTTAAAAATTGTTTTTAAAAGGTTAGACCCGAATTTACACTTATCTATCTTCACAATTAGCATAGTTATGGTTTTTTGTTTTTTGTTTTTTTTTCTTTTTGGTATATGGGTAGCTCCCTGACTGGGAATCGAACCCAGGCCACAGCGCTGACAGCGCCAGTGCCGAAGCCTTAAGCCACTACACCACCAGAGACCTCCCATAGTTATGGTTTTAAAACACATCAACACTAAATACTTCCAATTAAAAAGATTGGTGTTCACACACTAGTTTTGTAGGGTGAAAAACATCTTTACTCCCTAGGGACATCCTTCTTTCTCCAAGTAGCTATAGTATTCATTAATAGTACCATACAAATCCAGTATCATATTATGGTGCTGCATAGTAATATCTCATGTTTGATTTTTTAAATCCACAACTATCAAAAGTTAACTTCTGTATACCCTCACCTCCATCTCTTGAAGTTTTAAATATAAATTCCTTTAGAAATAAGGTATACAACTGTCTTTACTGCATTTCCAAGAGACTGGAACATAAGAGGCACTCAAATGCCTGAATGAGATGAAATTCCCTCTCCTTTCAGTTACTGAAGCAGTGGTCAATGTTCTTCAACATTCTATGTCCAAAATGGGGGTGGCTTATAGTCTGGGAAGAGTCTATGTACTAATCAAGAGATGGTGGAGCATCTATGTCAAAAGATTCCACTATGCGGTGAGTAAGCTCCAAAGAAATTTCCAAAATGCTAGGAAGAAAGCTCCCTCCCTGGTATTTGGGTAACCAGGATCTTCTACACCAGTAAGTCCACCTCAGTTAACAACTATAGCTGACTCATGAACAACGCAGAGGTTAGGTGCCAATCCCCTGAAGTCATAAATCTATGTATAACTTTTGACTCCCCAAAACCTTGATCACTAATAGCCTACTGATGACAGGAAGCCTTAACCTATACAGCTGATTAACATATTTAGTTACATGTATTCTATACTGTGTTCTAACAATAAAGCTAGAGAAAAAAACTAGGGAGTTCCCTGGTGGTGTAGTGGCTTAAGGCTTCGGCACTGGCACTGTCAATGCTGCGTCCTGGGTTCAATTCCCAGCCAGGGAACTACCCACATACTACCCAAAAAAAAAAAAAAAAAAAAAGAAAGAAAAGAAAAAAACTAAAAAAATCATAAGGAAAACACATTTATGTATCTACTGAAAAAATTCCAAGTACAACTGGAGCCACACAGTTAAAACCCATGTTGTTCAAGGGTCAAATGTACATAGCAAACTAGAAATCTAAAGCACTTATTTTGTCAAGGGTCACTGCCACACTCAAGTCTGCAACACTAATCACCACATAACTATAGTCCCAAGTTTAGGAAAGTGGGGAAATAAATTAATGTTAATATTATTATCTCAACGTGCTTCTGGGCTAAATTGGCAGGACAATGGGAACCTCAAAAAGAGGTTAAAATGACACCTATTTCACATTATACCCTGAAAAATCATGCCCCACCCCCTCAAAACCCCTCTAAAATATTTTTAAATTAAAAAAAAAAAAAGTATTTCTAGTTAAGTAACATTTGGTTAAGTTCTAGTACTCTGATGTTCTGAAATATATAAAAACTGTTAACCTAGAACTGTGAATCCTTGAAACTTAAAAGTAGTGCTTTTCACGGACTTTATTCTTCACTCTTCCAAACCATAGTTTGTTTCGCAAGTTCTCTAACACTAACCTACAGAGTTCAAAATGATGAATCTGCCTACAGCTTCACCAGTCTTCCTATAGACTGACAATCTCTTATGAAGTAAGCCCTTACATTTTACTATGCTAGAAGACTAGCTACATATTTGCAAAGCTGTCTTACATGATATGATGAATCAAAGCACAGGAAATGTAACTGAAGTTAAAAAAAAAAAGAGCCCAAACCAAGTCTCAAGTCTGGGATTACAATTCAGAACAATTATTCCAAACACCAAGTGACTTTACAGAAAAAGATTTTTGTGTCTTCCTGGAACAGTCCAACCTCCAAAACTAGACACCAGACAGTAATAAAAGTGTGAATAGGTACATCTGAAGAAATGTCCTTTCAAAATTACATTTTATGTAAGCTTAGAGACAGGAGCTCTTTGTCCACACTGAAATCACTTGAGATGCCATCTAATCAAGTATCTTCTACATAGTAATAGAAGCATTTACTACTATCTTGGGGGTTGGATATTATAGTACCATGATGATAAGAAAAATGAACAGTTTCTATTTTCCTATGATGAAATTCACACTCTCAAAGGATTTCCATTTATCTGCACCAAGGGTTGGGAGAGGATTAGACAGAAAATTCAAGACCATAGTTAGGCTGGGGAAAGGTTTGGTGCCAAGGAACATTATATGCTTCAAAAACATTTTATACTTCCTGATTTTTAAGAACAAAGCATGGCACTTGTAAAGCAGTTTTTAATATGGTAGATCTGACCAGTTAATTTACAGGGAATGCTGAACTCACATAGTATTACAGTGGTGCTACTTGAGAATTCTGAGAGGATTTTTGAGATTAACAAAGAGGAGGTGAGAAGCAGTTATTTGGTATGAAAACATGAATCAAGTAAAAAAAAAAGGCACAACCTAGTTATTCTCAAGTTTCTTAATACATGTGTGCTATCAAGATAAGTGAGAGTCTTGGTAGGAACAAAACTGGTAATAAGAAATTCTTTCTTCCTGTAACTCAATTTTACCTCATACTTTCCAGGACAGGCAACCAGGAAGAGAGCCACTACCCCTGGCCTTTAGGCGTTTAAAGTCTTATAGAAAAAAAATCTAGAGAATACAAGGTAAAAAGAACCTAGTGATTACATATTAATGTCACAAGAGAGAAAGAGTTTAATCCAGTACATGCCTTTTTAGAATACTTACATCCTAATATCTTTTATAGTTTAATTCCTTTCCCTTAATCTCCCAGCATTAGGCTAAACAAAGAAACTTAAGGAGGGGATGAGAGAAATGAGGAGATGTTGAACAAAGACTACAAATGTCCAGTTAAACATAAATAAGTTCTGGGGATCTAATGCACAACATGGTGATTATAACTAGTATTACTATATTAAGAGAGCAAGCTGATAAATAAATTTTGCCTCCACTGTAATATTTTATTAAACATATTTGGATATAACTGGTGCTGTGTAAGCATCTCTGTGTGCAAGGTCAAGAATGATGGAGGGGAGATATGTGACTACACAGAACTGGTTATATCCAGATATGTCTAATGTAACTTAAAAAAAAAAAAAATTGCAGTAGAGGCAAAATTTATCAGCCCACCTTCTATATACTTAAAACTTGCTAAGAGAACAGATCTTAAACGTTCTCACTACACACACACCCATACACACACAGAGTAATTATGTGCCATGATGGAAGTTTTAGCCAACACTCTATGTGCTAGTATAGAGGTGTTAATAATACTATGGTGGTAATCATTTTGCAAATATGTAATTGTATCAAATCAACACTGTATATACCTTAAACTTATACAATGTTCTACCTCAAGTATCTCAAAACTGGAAAAAAATAAAGCAATTTAGGAAGTTATTCTGACAGGAAAAGACCAAGCCCCAAGTAAATGGCTATACTACTTCTCAAAACAATCACATTTTTGGGTTTCATATCAAACAACCCCTTCCAAATTTTCCCTTGACTCCTCCTCCTATTGACTGGCCAAACAAAATCTTCAGAAAAACTTTTCTGAGATCAACATTTTGAAAAAAATGTTAATTTTCTTCAACCACTAGAATTATTTTTAATGAATTCAAAGAAGCAAAATTATACTACAAAATTAAATTTATAACACATGACCTTATGCAAGTAGAACTAAGACAACATTTACTATAACTGTCCAAACTGTAATAAATCATCTCCAAAGATCATTGTTAACAATTTCTCCTCTCCCCGGAAGAACAAACCACTTCTCTTATCAAGAAGTAGTCAATCTATTTCCGTTCCTGTTGAATCCAGGCTGGCCTTACGACTTCCTTAACCAAAAAAATAAAGCAAATATGACACTGTCAGTTACAAGTACAGCTTTTCTTCTTTTGCTCTCTTGGAGCTGTGAACCATCACAAAGGAGATGCAGGCTATCTTGCTGGCAAGGCCATTTGGAGGAGGACATGCACATTGCAGTCAACATGTGGAAGAGTTCTTCCTGGACCTTCCAACCCTGATGCTAGCTGAAGACAGCCACAAGAATGACACTGGCTGATAACACTGCCTGGTTAATCCACAGAATCCTGAGAAATAATAAATCATTGTTCCTAAGGCATGAAATTTTGGAGTCATTTGTTATACAGCAAAGCTAACTGATAAATGCCCCCCCCCCATGTCTCTACATAGGACTCTGAATGACAGATCCTTCCAACAATTACCACCATATCAGTTTCTCAGCACAAATTTCTAATTCTGCTAAATACTAAAACGAACAAAAAAATTACCGTTAATGAAAGTTATTGCTTCAAGAGAAGTATTTTTATTTTAAAATACTTTTAAGAGGGGAAAGTAATAATAAAAGTAGTTTATTTCAAGTGATCTGCGTCCCTTCAAATTTAACATCTTATTATATATTTATTTATATTATATTGTATATTTAATCTTAGCAGATATAAATATTTACCTAAAACCTCAAATGAGCTAAATAATAAGCAAATCATCTTAGCTAAATTTAGAAGACAGCCATTTTTACTTATTTTTATTTTTAAAATTTTAATTAGTTGGCATTCAATTTTTTTTTTTTTTTTAATGTGGGTAGTTCCCTGGCTGGGAAACGAACCCAGACCGCAGCATTGAGAGCGCCAAAGCCTAGCCACTTCACCACCAGGGAACTCCCCTCAATATTATTTTATATTAGTTTCAGGTATACAGTATAGTGGTTAGATGCATTTATATAATTTATTAAGTGATTCCGCCGATCAGTCTGGTTACCCCCGAGGCTATGCAGTTATTACAGTATTACTGACTACATTCCCTATGCTGTATTTTACATCCCTGTGACTATTTTGTAACTACCAATATGTATTTCTTAATCCCTTCACCTTTTTCACCCAGCTCTCTAACCCACCTCAGGAACCATCAGTTTGTTCTCTATATTGAGTCTTTCTGCTTTCCTTCTGTTGTTTTGTTTTTTATTTTGTTTTGTAGATTCCACATATAAGTGAGATCATATGGTATTTGTCTATCTCAGTCTGACTTATTTCACTTAGCATAATACCTTCTAGGTTATCCATGTTGTCGCAAATGTAAGATTTCTTTCTCTTTTTTTTAAGGCTGAAGAATACAGCCATTTTTAAATGTTATATATTGATCCAGAAGAAAATTGCAACTACTTTTAAAATATGTAAATGTCCCATACTTTTATCAACTACATAAAAGTAATTAGATTTACAGGGGTTTTGCATTTTATGACTTTTGAAGTGCCTGGTCCTTTCAAGTTACAATTCCTAGAGATAGAAATTGTGGTATAACACTACAGCATGTGTTTAGAAATATATATAGGAAGAACCACTGAAAGTATCTCAGAACATGTAAGTTTGCTCTCTGATAAAATCCTATTACAGTAAGAGTAAATAGATTTTGTTTTAAAAGGCTTAAACCCACAAGTCAAAGAATGGGAAAGGAGACAACAGCAACAAAACTTTTAGAAGCTAAAAGCAGATTGATGAATAATAGTGAATACCTAAGTTCATGGGAAAAACTCAAGAAGGAATCAAATTTACAAAGGCTCAGAAGTTGATTGGGCAAGCAACTCTTGGAAGCAAGAAAAAAAAAAAAAAAACAGGAGGACTGCTTGTAAGTCTGTTTAAGTAGATGATAAAATCAGCATTATGTACAGAATTTGGGACAGTACACAGGCTAAGGGACTTGTCTTACTGAACAAAAAAACTGTAAGAAAAAAGAATAACTTTATATTAAGACTTAAGAGACACCATCCAAATGCAATTAGTTGACTGTTTATACTCATATATTGATTCAAACAAATCAAATGTAAAAGACCTCATTTGAAAGAGAAAAAAATTTAACTGATTGGACATCTGTTATCAGAAAATTATTGTTCATATTTTTAGATGTGATAATTATATTGTGTGTGATTTTTTTTTTTTTTAACGTGGGTAAGTTCCCTGGCGGGTAATGGAACCCAGGCCACAGCGCTGACAGTGTTGAAGCCTTAGCCACTACACCATCAGGGAACTCGCTGTGTATGATATTTTTAAGAGTCCTTATCTGGGGGTTTCTCAACCTGGGCACTATTAACATTTTGGGACAGATGATTCTTTGTTGTTGGGAGTTCTTATATGCACTGTAGGATATTAAGCAGCTCCCTAGCCTCTACCTATTAGATGCCAGTAGCACCCAGTAGCCTCCCAGTTGTGAAAACCAAAAATGTCTACCAGCAATGCTAAATGTCACCTGATGGGCAAAACTGCCCCCAGTTGAGAACCACTGCCTTATCACTTAGTAATACACTCTGAACTATGTAGAGTTAAATTATATAACATTTGGGACTGGCTTCAAAATAATCCAGTGAGAGTAGAAAAGGTAATCAAGAATTTAACAACAAAAAGATGGGAGATGGGGCACGTGCAAATTTGTTACAGAATGCTCAATGTTCATATATATTTGAAAATTCCACTGAAGTTTATTAGACGTGTTTTGTGTACTTTTCTTTTTTCTTTCTTTCTTTCTTTTTTTTTTTTTTTATGTGAGTAGTTCCCTGTCTGGGAATCGAACCCAGGCCACAGTACTGACAGCGCTGAAGCCTTAGCCACTACACTACCACGGAACTCCCTGTATTTTTCTAAAGTATGTTATATTCATAATAAGGGAAATTTAAAAGAAAAAAGTTAATTACAAATTCTCATATCCTGTAGTTAGCTGGTCATCTAAAAACTCTGGAAAACAATTTGGCGATACCACACTCTAGAACCAAACAATTCTATTGACTATAAAGAGAAACATTTACCTATGAGTACCACGACACACACATAAGGATATTGAAGCTTCAGTGTCTGTAGTAGTAAAAAACTTAGAAACAAATGTTTATCATGGGGAATAAATTTTTAAAAAATATACTGTTGGTATATCTGTATTTATTGAAAATGCATGTTATTTCAAATGTATGTAGATGGTCCCTGACTTACAATGAATGGTTCAACTTACAGTTTTTTTACTTTATGATGGTGTGAAAGTGATATGCATTCAGTAGAAAGAGTACTTTGAATTTTTATCTTTTCCTGGGCTAGCAATATGTGTTATGATACTCTCGTGATGCTGGGCAGTGGCAGTGAGCCACAGCTCTCAGTCAGCCATATGATCATGAGGGTAAACAATCAATGTACTGTGTTGACAGCATTTTCTGGATACTGTGTTTTGGGTTTTGTATCACATCTGTGTCTCCTGCTTTTGGTGAGAAGAGGAAGGCAATCGTTCTTGAGAAAAAACTCGAAATAACTACCCAACTGTAGACTAAGTGTTCTAAGCACTTTTACCATAGGCTAGGCTAAGATATGATGTTCAGTAGGTTAGGATTACATGTATTACATTCATTTTTGACTTACAATAGGAACGTATCGATACAATGGGGTTATTGGAACATAACTCCATTGTAAATTGAGGAGTATTTATACATTCCACAACATATATGTAAATTTTCCCAACATCCACAACAATACTATATGTTGTTTATGGATAAAAATCTTAAAAATAATAAAGCTAAAACTTTAAAACTTAGAAGTAGTAAGTGATGTCTAGGTCACTTTCCTGACTCTGGACCCCTCCAATGAATGCCTTCTCCACCCAAACAACAGGCCAGAGGTTTGTTCTCTGGAGAGGATAAAACAGAGGTCTCAGGACTGAGAGATACTAGACAGTCAAGGGCATGGGTGATGTATGGAAAACAAAAATGTTAAGTGAATATTTACATACACACTTTGTTCCCTCCCAGTGGTTCTGAGAATACTGGAAGCCTGGCCTGTACCTTCCAAATTGGAGGTTTGAAGATACTCGGGAAAATTTGACCAGAACAAGGTAAAGAACTATATAATTCAATGGCATTAGTGGTTCATCTGGAGAAATAGCCCAGCCAGCAAACCACAAATTCAATTCCACAGTTGCCAAACCTTACCCCTATATGTCCAGACCTTTTAATTGGCTTTTTAGTGCCTAATCTTAAATTTTAATTTCTTTTTTTTTTTCTTTTTTTTGGGTATGTGGGTAGTTCCCTAGCCAGGAATCGAACCTGGGCTGCAGCGCTGACAGCGCCAGTGCCAAAACCTTAAGCCACTACACCACCAGGGAACTCCCCTAATCTTAAATTTTAAAAGCACAGAAAACTGACAATGAAGGAATTAGCCAGTAATTCCTCGTAAACTTAAAAATAGAATTACCATATGATTTATCAATTCCACTTCTAGGTATGTAACAAAAATAACTGAAAGCAGGGTCTCAAAGAGAATTTGCACATCCATGTTCGCAGTAGCGTTATTCCAAATACATACATGTAAACAACCCAGTGTCCATCAGCAGACAAATGTATAGGCAAAATGTGGTATATACAAGGGCTGTTTGGAAAGTATCAAGCCATGTAATATGAAAAACAGAGGCATTTATGGCTGGATTTTTTTCCGGATAGCCTTCATATACATATAATGGAATGTTATTTAGCCTTAAATGGAAGAAAATTCTCATAAAATGCATGAACCTTGAGGATGCTGTGCTAAATGAATTAACTCAGTCACAAAAACAAAAACAAAAATTGTATGATTACACTTACATAAGAAACCTAGTCAGAATCATAGGGACAGAAAGTAGAATGGTGGCTGCCAGGGACTGTGAAAGGAAGCATGGGGAATTATTGTTTAATGGGTATAAAGTTTCAGTTTTGAAAAATGAAAAAGTTCTAGAGATGGATGGTCATAACAGCTGTGCAAGAATATGAATGTACTTAATACTACTGAACTGTATAATTAAAAATGGCTATGGCTGTAAATTTTGTGTTATATGAATTTTATAACATTAAAATATTTGAAAAATAGATCAAAGATCTAAATCTAAGAGTTAAAACTGTAAAACTCTTAAAAGAACACAAAAATGTAAATCTTCATATTCTTGAATTAGTAACAGTTTCTTAGATAGGACACCAAAAGCAGAAGTAACAAAAGAAAAATTAGATAAACAGGACTTCATCAACATTTAAAACTTTTGTATGTCCATGAAGCAAAAAGTCAACCCTTAAAACGGGAAAAAAATTTTGCAAATCATGCACCTGATAACAGTTTAGTACCCAGAATATATAAAGAATTCCTGTAGCTCTATAATAAAAAGACAACCCAATTTAAAAATGGGTAAAAGTTATACATTTCTCCAAAGAGAATACAGTAGATCCCTCCAAATTTTGCTGGTTGGTTGCAATTGCCAGTTGTCTGGTTAATGGGGAGTCTATTTACATTTATCTGGCATCTACCAAACCCCATGGATAGTGGATAACTGAAAGTCTACTGTATATGGACAGCAAATGAGCACATGAAGAGATGCCCAACGTCATTTAGTCATTAGAGAGAAATGCAAATCATAACCACAATGATGTATCACTTGACACCTACTAGAAAAGCTATAATCAAAATAATAAAAGTAACAGCACTGGTGAGGATGGAGAGAAACTAGAATCCTCATACACTGCTGATGGGAATGTAAAATAATACAACCAGTCTGGAAAAGTTTGGCAGTTCCTCAAAACATTAAACATAGAACTGCCACATGACCCAGCGATTCCACTCTTAGACGTGTATCCAAGAGAAATTAAAACATGTTCACATAAAATTTTTAAAGATAAACATTCACAGCAGTGTTATTTGTTAAAAATGGAAACAACCCAAATGCCCATCAAGTGATGAATGAAAAAGAAAATGTGGTATATTATAGCCACACAATGGAATATTATGCAGCCATAAAAAGGAATTAAGTACTGATATATAATACAATTTGGCTAACCCTTGAAAACACTATGCTAAACAAAAGAAGCCAGACACTAAAGGTCACAAATTTTATGTATAAACTTCATTTATATGAAATGTCCAGAACAGGCAAATCCATATAGACAGGGGCAGGATGTCCAATATCCAACAAGTTTAAAAAAAGAGAGATAAGAGAAAATGAAACCAATAATACCATGAAAAAAAGTGATTCAAGAAACAAATTTCTGGTTCAAAAAGACTAACTGAATATTGAGCAAAATAAATAAAAACTGACCTACACCACCAAGCATTGTGACATTTTACAACACTAGGGACAAAGAAAACCTATAAGCTTCCAGAAATGAAACTGGTCACTATAGGATCAGTTTCATTTCATTTTGTACTAATATGGCCAACATCTATGTACTTCATGCCCAGCTTAAAATCTACCTAATTTAGCTTTAGTGTTAAAGCTATGACAATAAAATGACTACACAACAAAAATAAAATCACTGATTACAAAAGTAAAGAGAGTGTATCACACTGGTGGTTCTATCTCAGGCTCTAAGATTAGAGACCAAATTATGTTCATAGTTTGGCCTAAGAAGAAACTAGTAGCACCTGGGTTCAACTCGCAGCCAGGGAACCCCCTCCCCCCCCAAAAAAGCTAGCTCCTTTCCAAATGCCAGTAAATACTGTTATCAATGTTGCATGTTACCTTATACAATTTAATTTCCACATCAAGTTACAGATTCAACAACATAAGAACTAAAATAAGACATACATACTGAAAAGAAAAGTACTGCAGAAGACTGTTTTGTGATTGCCACTGGAAGTAAAACAGATTTTATTTATTAGAGGTTTGTCCTATAATAATGAAAATAAAGAGTATAACTATTTCTCTTTTGAAAAGAAATTCAAATTTTTGTCTTAAACAAATTTAATCAGCCTGATAACTCACAATTTTAAAAAGAGCTCACAAACGTGTGATATACTCCTAGTAAGCTCAGTAATTTCAAAGTGGATTTTTAAATTTTTAGTCAATAAAAGCAAAGCACAATGATTAAAGATACAAAATGACCTTCTGATGGACAGGAATCTGGTCTATTACTAAACTCAGTGATGATAAATTACTGCCTTGAAGCAATACTTGAAGTAGGAGAGGTTCTATAAGTAATTCCACATCACCTACAACAATGCACCCTTATCAAAACATGAACAACATTTCTAAATATGCAAAGATGCCAAGCTCATTAGTTGTCAAGAGAAGCAATTGCTCCTGACTAAACTTTTAACATGAAATCTAAATTAGGTAAATTTTAAGCTGGGCATTAAATACATACATCTTGGCCATATCAGCATCTAAAACGTTCTTTGAACATAAAATATTTCATAATAAAAGATAAATTTCAGTATTCCAGGTATTTCTAGGGATGGAGACAAGTTATACAAAGTCTAGAGTTACCAAAATGGTCTCAGTGTAACACTAAACTAAAATTATGTCTTAGTTTTCTCCAAGAATAGGCTATGGAAAAGGCCATATTCCCCTAACTTGGAAAAGGACTACATGGTCACAATCACTGAGTTGAACTTCCACTATCTGTTTTAAGTAATATTCTACACGGCTAGCACTACTGTATTAAACAGTGTTAATCTAATTATTTGTGTCAAATAAGTCCTATATTTTATTTGGTTTTTAAAAATGATGAGGACATTCACATAGGGAGGGGCATGACCCAGTGCAGGATTTCCAAGTCAGGACAAGAGTTAAGGTGGCATTACAGGGGGTTCCCTGGTGGTGTAATGGCTAGGCTTCAGCACTCTCAAAGCTGCAGCCTGGCTGGGTTCAATTCCCAGCCAGGGAACCATGGGAAAAAAAAAAGAAGAGGAAGAAGAAGAAAGAAGGAGGAGGAGGAGAAGGAGGAGGAGGAGGAGGAAGAAGAAGAAGAAGGAGGAGGAGGAGGAAGAAGAAGAAAGGAGGAGGAAGAGGAGGAAGAAGGAGGAGGAGGAGGAAGAAGGAGGAGGGAGGAGGAGGAGGAGGAGGAAGGAGGAGGAGGAAGAAAAAGGAGGAGGAGGAAGAAAAAGGAGGAGGAGGAAGAAGAAGGGGGAGGAGGGAGGAGGAAGGAGGAGAAGGAGAAGAAGGAGGAGGAGGAGGAGGAGGAGGAAGAAGGCATTACCCAGGGAGGGGGAACAAGAAAGGTATTTATGCAAGTGAGTCACAGCAATGGGAGGTTGATTATATACAGGAGAACTGGTCAAATGAGTAAATCCATTAAGAATAACAGAAGCCAGAGTTCCCTGGTGGTGTAGTGGCTTAAGGCTTCGGCACTGGCGCTGTCAACGCTGCGGCCTGGGTTCGATTCCCAGCCAGGGAACTACCCACATACCAAAAAAAAAAAAAACCAAACAAACAAACAAAACAAACAAACAAACAAAAAAAAACAGAAGCCAGGTTTTTTACTACCAGAAAAGGAATACCAAGACTGAAAAGGAGGAAATATAGGGTGAACCCTACAGTATTGGACTGGAATTAGAGGTACCAGCCTGAACTCATGGTTTTTGATATTTAGAGATAAATGTACATATTCATGGAAATATATGTGTATGTATGTGCATACATATATACATACACATACGCCCTAGCTATATCCACTGATTACACTGAGAAAGCTAGGAAGCAGTGAAAGTCTAAGAGCACATAGTATACCTAGCATCCAAATCTTGGTTTCTATGTAGTATCCTTCTCCACTAAAAAGAACTAGGGATCCTTAAAAAAACAGAGTGCTCTTGGAGTCCCTGATGGTGTAGTGGCTTAAGGCTTTGGCACTGGCGCTGTCAACGCTGCGGCCTGGGTTCGATTCTCATTCATTCATTCATTCATTCATTCATTCTCTTTCTCTCTCATCACCCTGAAGGAAGCCGGCTATTGTGTCTTAAACAGTGAGGCAGTCCTATGGAGAGACCCAAGGGGGAAAAGGGTTGGAGGCATGAGTCTCTCAATCCAACAACTCACAAGGAACTGCTAGCAACCATCGGAATGAGCTTGGAAGGGGATCCTCTAGCCCTTAGAGAACTGCAGCCACAGACAACAGCTTCACGGCAACATCAAAAAAGACCCTAAGCCAGAACCACTTAAGTATAAATCATTCTATGATTCCTGATCTTTAGAAATTAGAAGATAATAAATGTTTGTTTTAAACAGCTAAATTTCGGGGTATTTTCCTAAGCAGCAATAAATAATACAAACAGGACAAATACATTTTAAAGTGTCTCCAAACTAATTATTTATTCATTATAAGGGGAAAAAAGAGTAACTGTGGTTACTCTTTTCTTGGCTTGTGGCCACATCACTCTAATCTCTGCCTTCATTTTCATAACCTTCTCTCTGTGTGTCTTCTCTTTCGTCTCTTATAAGGACACTTGGTGTTTAATTCAGGACCCACACAGGTAATCCAGGATGATCTTAATTACATCTACAAAGACCATTTTTCCAAATAAAGTAACATTCACAGGTCACAGGAATTAAGATGTGCTATGCATCTTCTGGGGGACCATTTAATCCAATATATGTCCTTTTTTTTAAGAAATACATATTAAAGTATTTGGGACTGATGAGGCATCATGTTGACAATTTACTTTGAAATGGTTAAAGAAAAAAATCTAAGTATTGTATTTGCAACATTTCTGTAGGTTTGAGATTGTTTCAAAATTTTAAAAAGTTAAAAAACAACAACAAAACAAAAGAGAAAAGTCTAAAGGCAATTATAGCAGTAACTTTATATTGGATTAAATGGTCTCCCAAAAGATGCATAGCACATCTTAAGTCCTATGACCTGTGAATGTTACTTTATTTGGAAAAATGGTCTTTGTAGATGTTAATTAAGGTCATCCTGGATTACCTGTGTGGGTCCTGAATTAAACACCAAGTGTCCTTATAAGAGACGAAAGAGAAGACACACAGAGAGAAAGTTATGAAAATGAAGGCAGAGATTAGAGTGATGTGGCCACAAGCCAAGGAAGCCAAGGACTGCTAAAAGCCACCGGAAGCTGGAAGAGGCAAGAAAGGATTCTCTTGCAGTTTCCAGAGGGAATGTGACCCTGCTGATACACTGATTTTGGACTTCTGGCCTCCAAACTGTGAGAGAATAAATTTTAAGTTTTAAGGCACTCAGTTTTTGGTAATTTATTACAACAACCTTATGAAACCAATATAGATGGTATAACAGAACAATTTAATCTAAAAAAGAATCAATCACTGCTGTTAGCATACTATTATTTTAAGGAATCTATGTATTTCTACTGCTATAAAACAACTCTGATTTCAAAAATGTCATCTGATATAAGCCCTTAAGAGGTTGGCAAAGAAGTGCTATCATTTATATCAGCATGATACTCTAACATGTGGTGGGGGAAGGGCTCAAAGGACAGAAGCAGATGCTTCTATTACAAGATGATAGTTTCATGTGTTCCTTCTGTTGTTGTTCATCTTAAAAGATAATATTAAAGAGAACTGTTTTCACTTCTAGACCAACAAAAATATCACATGTATTAGGAATACATTTAAGGTGACAATATTTTGAAATCAGGTGAAGAAAAAAATGTGGAATTCAGTCCCTATTTCTACTTAGAAATAGTATAAAACATTATTTTAACATAACGGTGTGGGTTTTTTAATTTCTTTTTTGGTTGGGTTGGAAATGAAGTAAAATACTAAACAGTCACTTAATAATGACACCTAGGTTTTCAAGATTCTACCAATTCCATAGGTCAACATTACTGGGAAGTTAAGCCACAGTAATAATTAATATTAAAAACGACCTTTTATGTAGTCCACGTTTTCTTTCTAGTCATCTCTCATGGGCTTGCAGGGTATGTGATACTATCCCTATTCTATAGACAAGGGAGCTGAAGCTTAAGAAAATCCATGAAGTGACTTGCCTAAGGCCACAGGATTAGAATATGACTCAATAAGCATGATGCTACAAAATCCTACTATTTCCCCCCAACACCACTTGCTGTAGGAATTTCCTCAATGTTGTTGGCAAAAACTGAATGCCTACTATGCATCAGGCATTCAGTGATATTCAGGAAATATAACGAATAAGACAGGAACTTTGCCCAGGAGAGCTCAGGCTAGAGGGGGGAATAATCAATCATGTCCACATACTAAGAAACAGTTCTATAATGGAACCCTAACTGCCTGCATGCCTGGGGCATACTTCACAGAGAAGCCATTTCTGTTGGGTCTCCAAGGATGAATAAAGAATTCAGAAAGAGGAGGGGGTAGGGTGAGAAGACAGTCTCTCTGTAAGGAAAAGCACAAAGACTAAAGGAAAATGATTCTAAGAAGGATCAATTAGAACTGTTTAAATTACAATATTTCTCATGATACTAGTGTATATTTTAGAAATAAAGGTGGCAATATTTTTTGTCCTAAATTTTATCCACTTTTAATAAATATTTTTAACAAATACATTATTTCTGCAGATTTAAAGCAATTTGCCTCAAGAAACTTGCACACCACAAAGCAAATGCTATCCATTGTGTTCTGAAGCACAAATAGCATTTATTGTCTATTTGACTCCACTGGTATCTCCTGTTTACTGCTATAATTCAATATACATTTGAGAAGTTATTTAATAAAAGCTTATTGTATATGAAATATTTCTACTATATTAACCCATTTCCCATGGATTTACAGCTAGAATACCGAAGTTTTAAATAAAAATCAGTCTTTTGATTCTTTTTTTTTTTTTTTTTGGGGGGGGGTAGTTCCCTGGCTGGGAATTGAATCCAGGCCGCAGCGTTGAACGCACTGAAGCCTAGCCACTACGCCACCAGGGAACCCCTCTTTTGATTCTTAAGCCCCCAAGTCAACTATTTTAAAACAAACATGAGCAAAGCATATACTTTTATTTTTTAAAATTAAGTGACCTGTCTGTCTGAAACAATTAATAATGTTGGTACTAACCTAAATGCACAAATACTGAAAACCTGCAGTTTCTTTCCTTTGCTACATCTATTTGAAATAAAATTTCATATTATATTGTAATGAAAACAATATACAGTAATACATTTAAAGCAGCACCTGATGAGGACCCTTTTACTACATAAGAAAAATACTATTCTTCAAGTGTGTTACTTTATCACAAAATGACAATGATGCTCCATTTTAATACATTTGTTTTTAAATAATTTAATTCTGTGCTTGTGATATTTTGATTATATACTTTATAATTAATTTACCTGGGACCATTTGTGCTGTCAAATTTAATCCAAGTGTGTATTATTTCATGAACTTATTTGTAACCATCAACATTAGTAGTTTGAAAAGTGTCTAATAAAGTTGTGAAACACCAGATATGAGGAAGGCGACAGAAGTTTATCAGAGGCTAAGGGCAATGAGTGATAACCATGTTAACTTTTACAAAAGTTAAATAAAACCTGAAGTATCCATTGAATTTGGCAAATTAAATGTTCATAAGTGATCTTACTAAAGAGTCCCAGAACCGTGAACAGACTATTCTTTCAAGAATTTTGGCAATGAAATGCCTGAGATGGGAGGGTTAAAGAAGAGGAAGGCATTGGCTCTAGTGGGGGAAGGAGGTTAAAAGTTTGTTGTTGTTGTTTTTTTAGTATGAGGGAGATCCTAGATAACTCTGGCTGCTGAGGGGAATTAACAGAGAAGAGAATGGAACTAGGAGAGCAGGGACAATTACTAGAGAATAAGGACCTGGCAGAAAGAAAAAATAGGAGGGAAAGCAAAAGTCAGCCTGGCAAAGGGAAAAAGCAGTTTCTCCAGAGACAAGAGGAAGAAGAGCAATGACTAAAGTAAATTTGGAGCAATGGTTGGCTCTATAGTCAAGACTGCATATATCTGAAACCTGGCTCTTCCTACCATAACCATATAATCATAGGCAAATTTGTTTCCTTTTCCAAGTCTCCATTTTCTAATCTAACCAAGGAGAACACAATGCTCATAGGATTGTTCAGAAGATTCAGTAATTCTGATTCTGAATACTCTAAAGATGGTAGCTGTGGGGTTTTGTTTTTGTTTTGAAAGCCTCAAAGGAACTCTGAAAGAATTCACACATAAGATTTCTATTTTCTCTGTAAAATAGGTAATTGGGTGATAATTGGGTGACCTACTGAGATTAAAACAGTGTTTAAGGAGGTAAGAGAGTGATTCTTAACTTTTGGAGAGATTAAAAACTCCATTTGACTCTGATGAAAGATACATGGAGGACAGAACATCCAAAATTTGCAGTTTTAAGGGAGTTACAGACACCTCTCTACCGATAAAGAGATGTTAAAGATCTGGTTCCTGAGCATAGCTTTAAATACCCAATTGTTTGAACAAAAGAAAAAGATCGCAGGGAGTTCCCTGGTGGTGTAGCGGTTAGGCTTCTGCACTCTCAACTCTGTGGCCTGGGTTCAATTCCCAACCAAGGAAAAAAATACCCCCCCCCCCAAAAAAAAAAAAGATCATCTGGATTTCCATACCTCAGCTATGTAAGAATAAATGGCCTGCCAAAAAGATACTGAACAAAATAAAAAAAAAAAAAAATCCAGATTCTTGATCTAGCCCTAATAATTTACGTGGCCTTTTCGGATAGTAGCTCCCAGATATGTTACAATGCTAACATTTTATGACTCTATCACTTAAAATCTCAATTGACTGGTAGACAAAAGAACAAATGGTACTTTATTTTCCTATGGCATCATTTATTATGATTTTGAAGGTTAGCCCAGAAACCTAACCACCAAAACTTCATTTCTACAGAAAAAAACAAGCATGCTTCTGCGTTTCTGGAATGAGGCTGCAGAGGTTCCTGGCAGCATTAGGCATGAGTCAGGTATTCCAATCCTGGGAACTGCCTAGGATATTTTAGCAGCCCTCTCTTTCTGGACTAAAATATCCAGAATTGGACTTTGTGAACACTTCCTCTTTGTCAGTCAGCAGTACAGTAGTATACACAGGAGATTTTAAAGAAAACCTAGATTTATTAACAGTTATTCTTGAATGATAGATGTTTAAATTACATCTAAATAGCAAACTGGAAGAGGCAAAGAAAGTTTCTCAATTCAATGAATTTTTTATAAAACAATGAATTCTTTTCTAATTAAAAAAAAAAAAAGCTTCCTAGAGATTTCAAGAAACTTATCTTTTTGTCTGCTTTCCAAGACAATTAATTCAAACAGCCATCTTCAGCCAACCATTATATTAAAGATTATTTTTTTCCAGCCAGGGAGCTATCCACGTACCAAAAAAAGCAAATAAATAAATAAATAAATAAAGATTATTTTGCTAATTTGTTTCATCACTGTATTGGAATTCACTCAATTCTTACCTCTGATAATTTTAATGTAAGACATGTATCACACTTGTAGCACAGAATTTTAAAATAATCTGTCTTTAAACTTAGTAAATTTGTTACAGTGTTACAACTCCTTTCCCATATCCTTAAGAATCATCCTTTGCTAATCTCCCAAACTCAGACATTTTGAAAGTGTGTAGTCTTATGGAAAGATGATTCATAACATGAACACATTGTAATGAAAGTGAAGACTAAAATGTAAACTTATACTATGGGATCAGTGCATCTACTAAATTAGCTTTCCCTATAACCTCATACATAATCATATAAAACCTCAGCGAAGAATTAGAAGTTTATGTAAAATTAACAAATCTTGCCTATCTACACATTAAGCAATACTTTGAAACTTTTAAAAAGATGAAAAATATGGTTTAAATGATTTAATCCTTAAATTCCTGATTACTTACTGAAACTCAATCTTTTGTTATTTCTAATTCACATATTATATTGGTGCCTACCAACCTAATGAAAAAGTTGTGGTTTTTTTTTTTTGCTTTGTGTTTAATTTGAATTGGTTGCCAAAAATCTGGATTGTGGCTTCCCTTTAGAAAAAAAAGGTAAGATCTGGCAACATTAGGCCCACAGATTCTGGCAACAGCAACATTTGGAGAGAGCTAGATAGCAGCTGCCCTAGCACATGCAATTTTTAGCTATCCCCAATTCTCTTTGCTCACTTTGGTTACCTGTCTGGGCTTTATAGCCATCAGAGTTTGACATCTTTATTTTACAGAGAGCTTTATTTATTTATTGTCTCTTGAGGGGCCTTAAAAGAAGCTAGCCGGAGTTCCCTGGTGGTGTAGTTGCTAGGCTTCGGCGCTATCAACACTGCGGCCTGGGTTCGATTCCCAGTCAGGGAACTACCCACGTTAAAAAAAAAAAAAAAAAAGATTTGAAAAAAAAAAAAAAAAGACAATAACCTGATGGTCACCAAATGAGAGGGAAGTTGTGGGGATAGATGAAAAAGGTGAAAGGAATTATGAAATACAAACTACCAGTTATAAAAAGTCATTGTAAAGTACAGCATAGGAAATATAGTCAATAATATTGTAACAGCTCTGTATGGTGTCAGAAGGGTACTAGACTTATCAGGGTGAGGATCACTGTAAGATATATAAGTGTCTAATAAGTATGCTGTACCCCTGAAACTAACATAAATATTGTATGTCACTGTAATTAGAAAACAAATTTTTAAAAAAATTTTTTAGGGAGTTCCCTGATGGTGTAGTGGCTTAAGGCTTCGGCTCTGGCGCTGTCAGTGCTGCGGCCTGGGTTCGTTTCCCAGCCAGGGAGCTACCCACATACCAAAAAGCAAAAAAAAAAAAAAAATTTAATCTTTATCATAGAAATAGATCAAATCAAGTGATGATCCTGGCATTAAAGCTAAGTATACCAAATGTTAACTATAATTAGTATATCATTAAGATGTACAGCACTATTACTATTAAGAAAAGTGCTTTCAGTATCCTAACTTTGGTCTATCTTCACTCCTCAAAGATTCCAGATAGTCAGCCTTTTACTGTTCCCAGGAATAAAGAAATTAATCCTGTGTTTCAAGAGTATGGTCCTGTAAAAACCAAAAAGCCTCTTGCATCTGTATCACAAACATAAAGAAGAAAAACAGGAAGCAAGTTAAAAAGGTCTCTGATCAGCCAGAGACCACACAGTTCACAGAACACACCAAGCCCTCTTCACTCAGAGCCTACTGGATCTTATTTTAGACATAATTTTAATAAGCTCTGTGATCTGGTTTCCCAGCCCACAACAGATGAGATGCAGCCAACTGGAAAAGGGCTGGGGGTGGTGCTGCTAGAGGCAAGCCCTCAAAGCATCAAAATCAAAGCTGAAGACCTATAAAGTCAGCAGAAAACCAAACAAGATAGCAGGCTGGGGCCATGTGGTGTAGATACAAACAACCCCAGAGGGTCCCAATCCGGCACAGAACTATACTGGATGTTCATAATGACCCTCTGTGGTACATACACTCTGTTAAAGCAGGTTGGGAGACCTTAAAGTGTGTATCAAAAGAAATTTCATCAAAAGTTTTTCCCAAAAACGATAGGGCGTTGTCAAATTCACAGGAATTTCCCAAGATACTGTATTCCTAAAGATGCGTTTCTTAGCAAAATCCTATCAGAACCCACATGCAGTAGCTCTTGGTATCTATAACTGGGAGGATATTTAGGCAGAATTATTTTTTAAGAGAATAACTGAGCAGGTTCAAGAGCAAGGTCAATTATATAAGCCAAGCAACTCTTCTGGGGATTCCACTGTAGATATATTACTAGGGTTGATAAGATAGGATTGGTCCTACCCCTAACTAGGTAAGTCTTCATTCAATTTAAAATTGGTATCATACAAAAAGCTTGGGGGGGAGGGGGGATTATCTCCATTTGGTTTTTACAATTTTATTGACTAATATACTAAAAATAAATTTTATTTTTGTAATCCCTGGTAGTCTCAGAAGCTTGAGGAGAGCTCTGGGTAATAAATCATGGGGGAATAAGTTAATACTGAGTTTTAAAACTTCAAATAATCATTGCCTAAATTTGATTTTCCTTATTAAAATTTGTATAAGGGGACATTTTAGAGAAAATCCTGAGAATATGTAATAATGCAAAAGAAACCATATTACTGGGGGAAGTGTGTTAGAAGATGGACGTTTTGAGTGCTAGTTCCCTCTCTGAAAAAAAATCCCTGTAACACATGTATCAATCAATGTAGACATTAAAGGCTACATTTCTTAACTGTAAGTTATCACTCCTTATACTCACTCCTCTTCAGGTTTTTAAATAAGAGCACAATTTTCTAGATGTACAATCTCAAGCTGTTAACTTCCCAGCTAGACTGATAAAAACCTAGTAACTCCTAAAAGGCTTAAAAATGCACATATAGTTTTACTTGGATGACCATTCCTCAGTGTGCTCCTGCCCCTTGAATGGTTCTTTAAGAGATCTTTGCCTAAAGTTCAAGCTTCATTTAACAAATAACCTGCTTCATTTCAGTACAAGATTTACTCTGTCTAAAGTAAAAAGAAGTTGGTAAGAATCTAACCTAATTTAAAGTAATCAATGGGATTAATTTCACATTAAAGGTCTCTCTGATTAAGATTGAAATGAGGACCAACTGCTGATATGAGGTGTTTATAAACTGTCCACAAATATGCACTTTCACTGAGTTTAAGGCCAGGTGAAATCTGGTTCTCTTCTTGCATGTCCATCTAGCTTATTCTTCAGGATAGATAATCCCAGGATCTACTTCTAAGTGGCCAGAGGTTTAATATAGCCAAGTTAAACACCAAACAAAAATCAGTGGCGCTTCCTAATGTCTAAGAATAAAACATGATAATGAAAGGCACTAGGAAGTTACAATATTAGAGGGGGGGAAACTAAATTTTAAGCCAAGCCTAGATTATAGAAGCAATATTAGGAAAACATCCGTGTAAGTAAATAAATGGATGACCCTTCATCTTAAAGGGCAAATAAATCCTTTCTAATGGAAAAATCTAACAAAATCCTTTTGAAATGAAGAGTCTTCCTGAATGTATCACGTAATTTAAGATGTGAAAGGAAACTTTGTATAATATCTCCAGTGGTTTTCAATGTTCAGATTTCTACCTCTACTCCTGCCAATTTAACAGCTTCTCTATTAGATTCATTCCTGCAAAACTGAAGTTAATTTCTGACTACCTTTGGCAACCTCAAGAAATAAAACTTCTCCTTCTACTTCCCTCCTCCCTCAAAAGACTGAAGGTTTTTTCCTTCTGAACTTCCTACTAGAGTTTCTGGGCGAGAAAGTGGACTAAGTGTGCGGCCGCCAAGAGGTGAGTGCACTCAATAAATACTTGTGGATCGGACAAAAAGGCTTTCTGTCTCCTTGGGACATGAGCCCCAACCTCAGACGGTTCTTAGAGCCAGGGGAGCGGGGGCGAAAACGGGCCGAGATGGGGCGAGGAGCCCTTTCGACCTCGGTCGAAGGGGCCGCCCAACGCCCCAGCCCCCACTCCCGGCATGCCTGGACAATGGCCCTCTAGCGCAGCAGTCCCAGGTCCGGGAGAGGCCCCGGGACTCCATACCACGCAGGGCCTAGAAAGGAAGCCGGGAAGGAACGCTGAGTGGACCAGGGTACCTCTGGCCTAAAAGCCGGCTGCGCGCCCGGGCCTCCACAGGCGCCATCACTGGGAGTGGGGTGTTGAAGGCCGCCCGGCGGGGCCTTTAGCAGCAGCTGAGTCCGAGGAAGGCCGCCGGCCCAGCGAAGGCGACGGCGGGAAGTGCAGGCCGCAGCCTGCTCAGCTGGCTCGCCCAGCGACCCGAAACCACAACCGACCTCCGGCCGCTTACCTTGTGGATTCTCTTCAGAGCCATCGTGGGAGGCGGGTGGCGGCGGCCCCCGGGGCGGGGACGGGGACAGGGGAGGGACGGGGAAGGGGCGAGGGGGCGCGAAAACGCCTCGGTGATCGCGGGTCGACCGGAGAAGATGGAGAGCCCGGGAGCACGGGTCCGGCGAGACGGACTGAGGGCCGGGCCCACTTGGCTCCTGAGCCAACCGCAGCGGTCACCGCATCACCCGGCGGCGGCCCCTTTATGTGCTGCCGCCCGAGCCGCCGCCGCGGTAGCTGCCTCTTCCTTCTTTGCTCAGTACCGCCTCCTCAGCTGCTGCGGATCCCTCCGCCGGGGAGCAAGATCCCAGGCCTCGGGCTCGGCGGCGCCTCTCAGTCGGACAGCTGGAGGAATTGCCTGCTGCAGGTAGACCGAGGGACGCACGGGCGGACGGGCGGGCGGCGCCGCCGGGGTGGGGCCGCCCGAGCGCGGGGTGGGCCCAGGCCGAGGGGCAGGTCGGGAGGCACGGGGATTGGAGGGCCAGGGGAAGGAGGGACGGGCCGCGCCGGCGGCGGAGGGATACGAGCCGCCTCTATGAGTATCTTACGCGCCGTCGCCGTCGCTGTCGCCGCCACGGCTGCCGAGAGGTTGAGGCCGCGAAGCGCAGGGTGGAGATCTCGCGAGAGCCTTGGCGCGGGTCGTGGATACTCGCGCGCCTCGACCCTT